>JAJHPC010000016.1:11257313-11273046 GCA_024447665.1 Juncus inflexus
CATTATGGAGAAATATTTTAAACTGAAAATCAATTTTTGTTTGCGTTTAAATAATGTAGTATCTATTATCATTCTTTAGAAAAAATCTAGCCGTGTTATTTTTGTTAAAATGAGCATACAAACGAATGAAACATGAGGTTTAGGTGCAAACAAAGATTGTGGAGAAATATTTTAAATTGAACATAAACTTTGGTTTGCATTTGAATAATTTAGTATTTATTATCATTCATTACGAAAAATCTAGCCGATTTGTTTTGAGAGAAACGAACAAAGAAACGCACGAAACATTAGTTTTAGGTGCAAACAAACATTATGGAGAAATATTTTAAACTGAAAATCAATTTTTGTTTGAGTTTAAATAATTTAGTATTTATTATCATTCTTTAGGAAAAATCTAGCCGTGTTGTTTTTGTTAAAATGAGCAAACAAACGCATGAAACATGAGTTTTAGGTGCAAACAAAGATTGTGGAGAAATATTTTAAATTGAACACAAACTTCGGTTTCCATTTGAATAATTTAGTATTTACTATCATTCATTACGAAAAATCTATCCGATTTTTTTTGAATGAAACGAACAAAGAAACGCACGAAACATTTGTTTTTGGTGCAAACAAACATTACGGAGAAATATTTTAAACTGAAAATCAATTTTTGTTTGCGTTTAAACAATGTAGTATCTATTATCATTCTTTGGAAAAAATCTAGCCGTGTTATTTTTGTTAAAATGAGCAAACAAACGCATGAAACATGAGTTTTAGGTGCAAACAAAGATTGTGGAGAAATATTTTAAATTGAACACAAACTTTGGTTTGCATTTGAATAATTTAGTATTTACTATCATTCATTACGAAAAATCTATCCGATTTTTTTTGAAAGAAACGAACAAAGAAACGCACGAAACATTAGTTTTAGGTGCAAACAAACATTATGGAGAAATATTTTAAACTGAAAATCAATTTTTGTTTGCGTTTAAATAATGTAGTATCTATTATCATTCTTTAGGAAAAATCTAGCCGTGTTATTTTTGTTAAAATGAGCAAACAAACGCATGAAACATGAGTTTTAGGTGCAAACAAAGATTGTGGAGAAATATTTTAAATTGAACACAAACTTTGGTTTGCATTTGAATAATTTAGTATTTACTATCATTCATTACGAAAAATCTATCCGATTTTTTTTGAAAGAAACGAACAAAGAAACGCACGAAACATTGGTCTTAGGTGCAAACAAACATTATGGAGAAATATTTTAAAATGAAAATCAATTTTAGTTTGCGTTTCAATAATGTAGTATCTATTATCATTCTTTAGGAAAAAATCTAGCCGTGTTATTTTTGTTAAAATGAGCAAACAAACGCATGAAACATGAGTTTTAGGTGCAAACAAAGATTGTGGAGAAATATTTTAAATTGAACACAAACTTTGGTTTGCATTTGAATAATTTAGTATTTACTATCATTCATTACGAAAAATCTATCCGATTTTTTTTGAAAGAAACGAACAAAGAAACGCACGAAACATTAGTTTTAGGTGCAAACAAACATTACGGAGAAATATTTTAAACTGAAAATCAATTTTTGTTTGCGTTTAAACAATGTAGTATCTATTATCATTCTTTCGAAAAAAATCTTGCCGTGTTATTTTTGTTAAAATGAGCAAACAAACGCATGAAACATGAGTTTTAGGTGCAAACAAAGATTGTGGAGAAATATTTTAAATTGAACACAAACTTTGGTTTGCATTTGAATAATTTAGTATTTACTATCATTCATTACGAAAAATCTATCCGATTTTTTTTGAAAGAAACGAACAAAGAAACGCACGAAACATTAGTTTTAGGTGCAAACAAACATTATGGAGAAATATTTTAAACTGAAAATCAATTTTTGTTTGCGTTTAAATAATGTAGTATTTATTATCATTCTTTAGGAAAAATCTAGCCGTGTTATTTTTGTTAAAATGAGCAAACAAACGCATGAAACATGAGGTTTAGGTGCAAACAAAGATTATAGAGAAATATTTTAAAATGAAAATCAATTTTAGTTTGCGTTTCAATAATGTAGTATATATTATCATTCTTTAGAAAAAATCTAGCCGTGTTATTTTTGTTAAAATGAGCAAACAAACGCATGAAACATGAGTTTTAGGTGCAAACAAAGATTGTGGAGAAATATTTTAAATTGAACACAAACTTTGATTTGCATTTGAATAATTTAGTATTTACTATCATTCATTACGAAAAATCTATCCGATTTTTTTTGAAAGAAACGAACAAAGAAACGCACGAAACATTAGTTTTAGGTGCAAACAAACATTATGGAGAAATATTTTAAACTGAAAATCAATTTTTGTTTGCGTTTAAACAATGTAGTATCTATTATCATTCTTTGGAAAAAATCTAGCCGTGTTATTTTTGTTAAAATGAGCAAACAAACGCATGAAACATGAGTTTTAGGTGCAAACAAAGATTGTGGAGAAATATTTTAAATTGAACACAAACTTTGGTTTGCATTTGAATAATTTAGTATTTACTATCATTCATTACGAAAAATCTATCCGGTTTTTTTTGAAAGAAACGAACAAAGAAACGCACGAAACATTAGTTTTAGGTGCAAACAAACATTATGGAGAAATATTTTAAACTGAAAATCAATTTTTGTTTGCGTTTAAATAATGTAGTATTTATTATCATTCTTTAGGAAAATATCTAGGGTTTTTTTGTTAAAATGAGCAAACAAACGCATGAAACATGAGTTTTAGGTGCAAACAAAGATTATGGAGAAATATTTTAAAATGAAAATCAATTTTAGTTTGCGTTTAAATAATGTAGTATCTATTATCATTCTTTAGAAAAAATCTAGCCGTGTTATTTTTGTTAAAATGAGCAAACAAACGCATGAAACATGAGTTTTAGGTGCAAACAAAGATTGTGGAGAAATATTTTAAATTGAACACAAACTTTGGTTTGCATTTGAATAATTTAGTATTTACTATCATTCATTACGAAAAATCTATCCGATTTTTTTTGAAAGAAACGAACAAAGAAACGCACGAAACATTAGTTTTAGGTGCAAACAAACATTACGGAGAAATATTTTAAACTGAAAATCAATTTTTGTTTGCGTTTAAACAATGTAGTATCTATTATCATTCTTTGGAAAAAATCTAGCCGTGTTATTTTTGTTAAAATGAGCAAACAAACGCATGAAACATGAGTTTTAGGTGCAAACAAAGATTGTGGAGAAATATTTTAAATTGAACACAAACTTTGGTTTGCATTTGAATAATTTAGTATTTACTATCATTCATTACGAAAAATCTATCCGATTTTTTTTGAAAGAAACGAACAAAGAAACGCACGAAACATTAGTTTTAGGTGCAAACAAACATTATGGAGAAATATTGTAAATTGAAAATCAATTTTTGTTTGCGTTTAAATAATGTAGTATCTATTATCATTCTTTAGAAAAAATCTAGCCGTGTTATTTTTGTTAAAATGAGCATACAAACGAATGAAACATGAGGTTTAGGTGCAAACAAAGATTGTGGAGAAATATTTTAAATTGAACATAAACTTTGGTTTGCATTTGAATAATTTAGTATTTATTATCATTCATTACGAAAAATCTAGCCGATTTTTTTTGAGAGAAACGAACAAAGAAACGCACGAAACATTAGTTTTAGGTGCAAACAAACATTATGGAGAAATATTTTAAACTGAAAATCAATTTTTGTTTGAGTTTAAATAATTTAGTATTTATTATCATTCTTTAGGAAAAATCTAGCCGTGTTGTTTTTGTTAAAATGAGCAAACAAACGCATGAAACATGAGTTTTAGGTGCAAACAAAGATTGTGGAGAAATATTTTAAATTGAACACAAACTTTGGTTTCCATTTGAATAATTTAGTATTTACTATCATTCATTACGAAAAATCTATCCGATTTTTTTTGAAAGAAACGAACAAAGAAACGCACGAAACATTTGTTTTAGGTGCAAACAAACATTACGGAGAAATATTTTAAACTGAAAATCAATTTTTGTTTGCGTTTAAACAATGTAGTATCTATTATCATTCTTTAGGAAAAAATCTAGCCGTGTTATTTTTGTTAAAATGAGCAAACAAACGCATGAAACATGAGTTTTAGGTGCAAACAAAGATTGTGGAGAAATATTTTAAATTGAACACAAACTTTGGTTTGCATTTGAATAATTTAGTATTTACTATCATTCATTACGAAAAATCTATCCGATTTTTTTTGAAAGAAACGAACAAAGAAACGCACGAAACATTAGTTTTAGGTGCAAACAAACATTATGGAGAAATATTTTAAACTGAAAATCAATTTTTGTTTGCGTTTAAATAATGTAGTATTTATTATCATTCTTTAGGAAAAATCTAGCCGTGTTATTTTTGTTAAAATGAGCAAACAAACGCATGAAACATGAGTTTTAGGTGCAAACAAAGATTGTGGAGAAATATTTTAAATTGAACACAAACTTTGGTTTGCATTTGAATAATTTAGTATTTACTATCATTCATTACGAAAAATCTATCCGATTTTTTTTGAAAGAAACGAACAAAGAAACGCACGAAACATTGGTTTTAGGTGCAAACAAAGATTATGGAGAAATATTTTAAAATGAAAATCAATTTTAGTTTGCGTTTCAATAATGTAGTATTTATTATCATTCTTTAGGAAAAATCTAGCCGTGTTATTTTTGTTAAAATGAGCAAACAAACGCATGAAACATGAGTTTTAGGTGCAAACAAAGATTGTGGAGAAATATTTTAAATTGAACACAAACTTTGGTTTGCATTTGAATAATTTAGTATTTACTATCATTCATTACGAAAAATCTATCCGATTTTTTTTGAAAGAAACGAACATAGAAACGCACGAAACATTAGTTTTAGGTGCAAACAAACATTACGGAGAAATATTTTAAACTGAAAATCAATTTTTGTTTGCGTTTAAACAATGTAGTATCTATTATCATTCTTTGGAAAAAATCTAGCCGTGTTATTTTTGTTAAAATGAGCAAACAAACGCATGAAACATGAGTTTTAGGTGCAAACAAAGATTGTGGAGAAATATTTTAAATTGAACACAAACTTTGGTTTGCATTTGAATAATTTAGTATTTACTATCATTCATTACGAAAAATCTATCCGATTTTTTTTGAAAGAAACGAACAAAGAAACGCACGAAACATTAGTTTTAGGTGCAAACAAACATTATGGAGAAATATTTTAAACTGAAAATCAATTTTTGTTTGCGTTTAAATAATGTAGTATTTATTATCATTCTTTAGGAAAAATCTAGCCGTGTTATTTTTGTTAAAATGAGCAAACAAACGCATGAAACATGAGGTTTAGGTGCAAACAAAGATTGTGGAGAAATATTTTAAATTGAACATAAACATTTTAGTTTGCGTTTCAATAAATTTTATTGTAGATATATTATCATTCTTTAGAAAAAATCTAGCCGTGTTATTTTTGTTAAAATGAGCAAACAAACGCATGAAACATGAGTTTTAGGTGCAAACAAAGATTGTGGAGAAATATTTTAAATTGAACACAAACTTTGATTTGCATTTGAATAATTTAGTATTTACTATCATTCATTACGAAAAATCTATCCGGTTTTTTTTGAAAGAACGAACAAAGAAACGCACGAAACATTAGTTTTAGGTGCAAACAAACATTACGGAGAAATATTTTAAACTGAAAATCAATTTTTGTTTGCGTTTAAACAATGTAGTATCTATTATCATTCTTTGGAAAAAATCTAGCCGTGTTATTTTTGTTAAAATGAGCAAACAAACGCATGAAACATGAGTTTTAGGTGCAAACAAAGATTGTGGAGAAATATTTTAAATTGAACACAAACTTTGGTTTGCATTTGAATAATTTAGTATTTACTATCATTCATTACGAAAAATCTATCCGGTTTTTTTTGAAAGAAACGAACAAAGAAACGCACGAAACATTAGTTTTAGGTGCAAACAAACATTATGGAGAAATATTTTAAACTGAAAATCAATTTTTGTTTGCGTTTAAATAATGTAGTATTTATTATCATTCTTTAGGAAAAATCTAGCCGTGTTATTTTTGTTAAAATGAGCAAACAAACGCATGAAACATGAGTTTTAGGTGCAAACAAAGATTATAGAGAAATATTTTAAAATGAAAATCAATTTTAGTTTGCGTTTCAATAATGTAGTATATATTATCATTCTTTAGAAAAAATCTAGCCGTGTTATTTTGGTTAAAATGAGCAAACAAACGCATGAAACATGAGTTTTAGGTGCAAACAAAGATTGTGGAGAAATATTTTAAATTGAACACAAACTTTGATTTGCATTTGAATAATTTAGTATTTACTATCATTCATTACGAAAAATCTATCCGATTTTTTTTGAAAGAAACGAACAAAGAAACGCACGAAACATTAGTTTTAGGTGCAAACAAACATTACGGAGAAATATTTTAAACTGAAAATCAATTTTTGTTTGCGTTTAAACAATGTAGTATCTATTATCATTCTTTGGAAAAAATCTAGCCGTGTTATTTTTGTTAAAATGAGCAAACAAACGCATGAAACATGAGTTTTAGGTGCAAACAAAGATTGTGGAGAAATATTTTAAATTGAACACAAACTTTGGTTTGCATTTGAATAATTTAGTATTTACTATCATTCATTACGAAAAATCTATCCGATTTTTTTTGAAAGAAACGAACAAAGAAACGCACGAAACATTAGTTTTAGGTGCAAACAAACATTATGGAGAAATATTTTAAACTGAAAATCAATTTTTGTTTGCGTTGAAATAATGTAGTATCTATTATCATTCTTTAGAAAAAATCTAGCCGTGTTATTTTTGTTAAAATGAGCATACAAACAAATGCAACATGAGGTTTAGGTGCAAACAAAGATTGTGGAGAAATATTTTAAATTGAACATAAACTTTGGTTTGCATTTGAATAATTTAGTATTTATTATCATTCATTACGAAAAATCTAGCCGATTTGTTTTGAGAGAAACGAACAAAGAAACGCACGAAATATTTTAAATTGAACACATACTTCGGTTTCCATTTGAATAATTTAGTATTTACTATCATTCATTACGAAAAATCTATCCGATTTTTTTGAATGAAACGAACAAAAAACGCACGAAACATTTGTTTTTGGTGCAAACAAACATTACGGAGAAATATTTTAAACTGAAAATCAATTTTTGTTTGCGTTTAAACAATGTAGTATCTATTATCATTCTTTGGAAAAAATCTAGCCGTGTTATTTTTGTTAAAATGAGCAAACAAACGCATGAAACATGAGTTTTAGGTGCAAACAAGGATTGTGGAGAAATATTTTAAATTGAACACAAACTTTGGTTTGCATTTGAATAATTTAGTATTTACTATCATTCATTACGAAAAATCTATCCGATTTTTTTTGAAAGAAACGAACAAAGAAACGCACGAAACGTTAGTTTTAGGTGCAAACAAACATTACGGAGAAATATTTTAAACTGAAAATTAATTTTTGTTTGCGTTTAAATAATGTAGTATTTATTATCATTCTTTAGGAAAAATCTAGCCGTGTTATTTTGGTTAAAATGAGCAAACAAACGCGTGAAACATGAGTTTTAGGTGCAAACAAAGATTGTGGAGAAATATTTTAAATTGAACACAAACTTAGGTTTGCATTTGAATAATTTAGTAGTTACTATCATTCATTACGAAAAATCTATCCGATTTTTTTTGAAAGAAACGAACAAAGAAACGCACGAAACATTAGTTTTAGGTGCAAACAAACATTATGGAGAAATATTTTAAACTGAAAATCAATTTTTGTTTGCGTTTAAATAATGTAGTATTTATTATCATTCTTTAGGAAATATCTAGCCGTGTTATTTTTGTTAAAATGAGCAAACAAACGAATGAAACATGTGGTTGAGGTGCAAACAAAGATTGTGGAGAAATATTTTAAATTGAACACAAACTTTGGTTTGCATTTGAATAATTTAGTATTTACTATCATTCATTACGAAAAATCTATCCGATTTGTTTTGAGAGAAACGAACAAAGAAACGCACGAAATATTTTAAATTGAACACATACTTCGGTTTCCATTTGAATAATTTAGTATTTACTATCATTCATTACGAAAAATCTATCCGATTTTTTTTGAAAGAAACGAACAAAGAAACGCACGAAACATTAGTTTTAGGTGCAAACAAACATTATGGAGAAATATTTTAAACTGAAAATCAATTTTTGTTTGCGTTGAAATAATGTAGTATCTATTATCATTCTTTAGAAAAAATCTAGCCGTGTTATTTTTGTTAAAATGAGCATACAAACAAATGCAACATGAGGTTTAGGTGCAAACAAAGATTGTGGAGAAATATTTTAAATTGAACATAAACTTTGGTTTGCATTTGAATAATTTAGTATTTATTATCATTCATTACGAAAAATCTAGCCGATTTGTTTTGAGAGAAACGAACAAAGAAACGCACGAAATATTTTAAATTGAACACATACTTCGGTTTCCATTTGAATAATTTAGTATTTACTATCATTCATTACGAAAAATCTATCCGATTTTTTTTGAATGAAACGAACAAAGAAACGCACGAAACATTTGTTTTTGGTGCAAACAAACATTACGGAGAAATATTTTAAACTGAAAATCAATTTTTGTTTGCGTTTAAACAATGTAGTATCTATTATCATTCTTTGGAAAAAATCTAGCCGTGTTATTTTTGTTAAAATGAGCAAACAAACGCATGAAACATGAGTTTTAGGTGCAAACAAGGATTGTGGAGAAATATTTTAAATTGAACACAAACTTTGGTTTGCATTTGAATAATTTAGTATTTACTATCATTCATTACGAAAAATCTATCCGATTTTTTTTGAAAGAAACGAACAAAGAAACGCACGAAACGTTAGTTTTAGGTGCAAACAAACATTACGGAGAAATATTTTAAACTGAAAATTAATTTTTGTTTGCGTTTAAATAATGTAGTATTTATTATCATTCTTTAGGAAAAATCTAGCCGTGTTATTTTGGTTAAAATGAGCAAACAAACGCGTGAAACATGAGTTTTAGGTGCAAACAAAGATTGTGGAGAAATATTTTAAATTGAACACAAACATAGGTTTGCATTTGAATAATTTAGTATTTACTATCATTCATTACGAAAAATCTATCCGATTTTTTTTGAAAGAAACGAACAAAGAAACGCACGAAACATTAGTTTTAGGTGCAAACAAACATTATGGAGAAATATTTTAAACTGAAAATCAATTTTTGTTTGCGTTTAAATAATGTAGTATTTATTATCATTCTTTAGGAAATATCTAGCCAGGTTATTTTTGTTAAAATGAGCAAACAAACGAATGAAACATGTGGTTGAGGTGCAAACAAAGATTGTGGAGAAATATTTTAAATTGAACACAAACTTTGGTTTGCATTTGAATAATTTAGTATTTACTATCATTCATTACGAAAAATCTATCCGATTTTTTTTTAAAGAAACGAACAAAGAAACCTAAGAAACATTAGTTTTAGGTGCAAACAAACATTATGGAGATATTTTTTAAACCGAAAATCAATTTTTGTTTGCGTTTAAATAATGTAGTATTTATTATCATTCTTTAGGAAAAATCTAGCCGTGTTATTTTTGTTAAAATGAGCAAACAAACGCATGAAACATGAGTTTTAGGTGCAAACAAAGATTGTGGAGAAATATTTTAAATTGAACACACACTTTGGTTTGCATTTGAATAATTTAGTATTTACTATCATACATGAAAAATCTATTCGATTTTTTTTGAAAGAAACGAGCAAAGAAACGCACGAAACATTAGTTTAGCTTCAAACAAACATTATGGAGAAATATTTTAAACTAAAAATCAATTTTTGTTTGCGTTTAAATAATGTAGTATTTATTATCATTCTTTAGGAAAAATCTAGCCGTGTTATTTTTGTTAAAATGAGCAAACAAATTCATGAAACATGAGTTTTAGGTGCAAACAAAGAGAAATCTTTTAAATTGAACACAAACTTTGGTTTGCATTTGAATAATTTAGTATTTACTATCATTCATTACGAAAAATCTATCCGATTTTTTTTTAAGGAAACGAGCAAAGAAACGCAAGAGACATTAGTTTTAGGTGCAAACAAACATTACGGAGAAATATTTTAAACTGAAAATCATTTTTTCTTTGCGGTTAAATAATGTAGTATTTATTATCATTCTTTAGGAAAAATCTAGCCGTGTTATTTTTGTTAAAATGAGCAAACAAACGCATGAAACATGAGTTTTGGGTGCAAACAAAGATTGTGGAGAAATATTTTAAATTGAACACAAACTTTGGTTTGCATTTGAATAATTTTGTATTTACTATCATACATTACGAAAAATCTGTCCGATTTTTTTTGAAAGAAATGAGCAAAGACACGCACGAAACATTAGTTTTAGGTGGAAACAAACATTATGGAGAAATATTTTAAACTGAAAATCAATTTTTGTTTGCGTTTAAATAATGTAGTATTTATTATCATGCTTTAGGAAAAATCTAGCCGTGTTATTTTTGTTAAAATGAGCAAACAAACGAATGAAACATGTGTTTTAGGTGCAAACAAAGATTGTGGAGAAATATTTTAAATTGAACACAAACTTTGGTTTGCATTTGAATAATTTAGTATTAACTATCATACATTACGAAAAATCTATTCGATTTTTTTTGAAAGAAACGAGCAAAAAAACGCACGAAACATTAGTTTTAGGTGCAAACAAACATTATGGAGAAATATTTTAAACTGAAAATCAATTTTTGTGTGCGTTTAAATAATGTAGTATTTATTATCATTCTTTAGGAAAAATCTAGCCGTGTTATTTTTGTTAAAATGAGCAAACAAACGCATGAAACATTTGTTTTAGGTGCAAACAAAGTGAAATCTTTTAAATTGAACACAAACTTTGGTTTGCATTTGAATAATTTAGTATTTACTATCATTCATTACGAAAAATCTATCCGATTTTTTTTGAAGGAAACGAGCAAAGAAACGCACGAGACATTAGTTTTAGGTGCAAACAAACATTACGGAGAAATATTTTAAACTGAAAATCATTTTTTGTTTGCGTTTAAATAATGTAGTATTTATTATCATTCTTTTGGAAAAATCTAGCCGTGTTATTTTTGTTAAAATGAGCAAACAAACGAATGAAACATGAGGTTTAGGTGCAAATAAAGATTGTGGAGAAATATTTTAAATTGAACACAAACTTTGGTTTGCATTTGAATAATTTAGTATTTACTATCATTCATTACGAAAAATCTATCCGATTTTGTTTGAAAGAAACGAACAAACAAACGCACGAAACATTAGTTTTAGGTGCAAACAAAAATTATGGAGAAACATTTTAAACTGAAAATCAATTTTTGTTTGCCTTTAAATAATGTAGTATTTCTTAACATTCTTTAGGAAAAATCTAGCCGTGTTATTTTTGTTAAAATGAGCAAACAAACGCATGAAACATGAGTTTTAGGTGCAAACAAAGATTGTGGAAAAATATTTTAAATTGAACACAAACTTTGGTTTGCATTTGAATAATTTAGTATTTACTATCATTCATTACGAAAAATCTGTCCGATTTTTTTTGACAGAAACGAACAAAGAAACGCACGAGACATTAGTTTTAGGTGCAAACAAACATTATGGAGAAATATTTTAAACTGAAAATCAATTTTTGTTTGCGTTTAAATAATGTAGTATTTATTATCATTCTTTAGGAAAAATCTAGCCTTGTTATTTTTGTTAAAATGAGCAAACAAACGAATGAAACATGTGGTTTAGGTGCAAACAAAGATTGTGGAGAAATATTTTAAATTGAACACAAACTTTGGTTTACATTTGAATAATTAAGTATTTACTATCAATCATTACGAAAAATCTATCTGATTTTTTTTGAAAGAAACGTACAAAGAAACGCACGAAACATTACTTTTTGGTGCAAACAAACATTATGGAGAAATATTTTAAACTGAGAATCAATTTTTGTTTGCATTTCAATAATGTAGTATTTATTATCATTCTTTAGGAAAAATCTAGCCGTGTTATTTTTGTTAAAATGAGCAAACAAACGCATGAAACATGAGTTTTAGGTGCAAACAAAGATTGTGGAGAAATATTTTAAATTGAACACAAACTTTGGTTTGCTTTTGAATAATTTTGTATTTACTATCATACATTACGAAAAATCTGTCCGATTTTTTTTGAAAGAATTGAGCAAAGAAACGCACGAAACATTAGTTTTAGGTGGAAACAAACATTATGGAGAAATATTTTAAACTAAAAATCAATTTTTGTTTGCGTTTAAATAATGTTGTATTTATTATCATGCTTTAGGAAAAATCTAGCCGTATTATTTTTGTTAAAATGAGCAAACAAACGAATGAAACGTGTGGTTTAGGTGCAAACAAAGATTGTGGAGAAGTATTTTAAATTGAACACAAACTTTGGTTTGCATTTGAATAATTTTGTATTTACTATCATACATTACGAAAAATCTATTCGATTTTTTTTGAAAGAAACGAGCAAAGAAATGCACGAAACATTAGTTTTAGGTGCAAACAAACATTATGGAGAAATATTTTAAACTGAAAATCAATTTTTGTTTGCGTTTAAATAATGTAGTATTTATTATCATTCTTTAGGAAAAATCTAGCCGTGTTATTTTTGTTAAAATGAGCAAACAAACGAATGAAACATGAGTTTTAGGTGCAAACAAAGAGAAATCTTTTAAATTGAACACAAACTTTGCTTTGCATTTGAATAATTTAGTATTTACTATTATTCATTACGAAAAATCTATCTGATTTTTTTTGAAAGAAACGAACAAAGAAACGCACGAAACATTAGTTTTAGGTGCAAACAAACATTATGGAGAAATATTTTAAACTGAAAATCAATTTTTGTTTGCGTTTAAATAGTGTAGTATTTATTATCATTCTTTAGGAAAAATCTAGCCGTGTTATTTTTGTTAAAATGAGCAAACAAACGCATGAAACATGAGTTTTAGGTGCAAACAAAGATTGTGGAGAAATATTTTAAATTGAACACAAACTTTGGTTTGCTTTTGAATAATTTTGTATTTACTATCATACATTACGAAAAATCTGTCCGATTTTTTTTGAAAGAATTGAGCAAAGAAACGCACGAAACATTAGTTTTAGGTGGAAACAAACATTATGGAGAAATATTTTAAACTAAAAATCAATTTTTGTTTGCGTTTAAATAATGTTGTATTTATTATCATTCTTTAGGAAAAATCTAGCCGTGTTATTTTTGTTAAAATGAGCAAACAAACGAATGAAACATGTGGTTTAGGTGCAAACAAAGATTGTGGAGAAATATTTTAAATTGAACACAAACTTTGGTTTGCATTTGAATAATTTAGTATTTACTATCATACATTACGAAAAATCTATTCGATTTTTTTTGAAAGAAACGAGCAAAGAAACGCACGAAACATTAGTTTTAGGTGCAAACAAACATTATGGAGAAATATTTTAAACTGAAAATCAATTTTTGTTTGCGTTTAAATAATGTAGTATTTATTATCATTCTTTAGGAAAAATCTAGCCGTGTTATTTTTGTTAAAATGAGCAAACAAACGAATGAAACATGAGTTTTAGGTGCAAACAAAGAGAAATCTTTTAAATTGAACACAAACTTTGCTTTGCATTTGAATAATTTAGTATTTACTATTATTCATTACGAAAAATCTATCTGATTTTTTTTGAAAGAAACGAACAAAGAAACGCACGAAACATTAGTTTTAGGTGCAAACAAACATTATGGAGAAATATTTTAAACTGAAAATCAATTTTTGTTTGCGTTTAAATAGTGTAGTATTTATTATCATTCTTTAGGAAAAATCAAACCGTGTTATTTTTGTTAAAGTGAGCAAACAAACGAATGAAACATGTGGTTTAGGTGCAAACAAAGATTGTGGATAAATATTTTAAATTGAACACAAACTTTGGTTTGCATTTGAATAATTTAGTATTTACTATCATTCATTAGGAAATATCTATCCGATTTTTTTTGAAAGAAACGAGCAAAGAAACGCACGAGACATTAGTTTTAGGTGCAAACAAACATTATGGAGAAATATTTTAAATTGAAAATCAATTTTTGTTTGCGTTTAAATAATGTAGTATTTATTATCATTCTTTAGGAAAAATCTAGCCGTGTTATTTTTGTTAAAATGAGCAAACAAACGAATGAAACATGAGGTTTAGGTGCAAACAAAGATTGTGGAGAAATATTTTAAATTGAACACAAACTTTGGTTTGCATTTGAATAATTTAGTATTTACTATCATTCATTACGAAAAATCTTTCCGATTTTTTTTGAAAGAAACGAACAAAGAAACGGACGAAACATTAGTTTTAGGTGCAAACAAACATTATGGAGAAATATTTTAAACTGAAAATCAATTCTTGTTTGCGTTTAAATAATGTAGTATTTATTATCATTCTTTAGGAAAAATCTAGCCGTTTTATTTTTGTTAAAATGAACAAACAAACACATGAAACATGAGTTTTAGGTGCAAACAAAGATTGTGGAGAAATATTTTAAATTGAACAGAAACTTTTGATTGCATTTGAATAATTTAGTATTTACTATCATTCATTACGAAAAAATCTATCCGATTTTTTTTGAAAGAAACGAGCAAAGAAACGCACGAGACACTAGTTTTAGGAGCAAACAAACCTTATGGAGAAATATTTTAAACTGAAAATCAATTTTTGTCTGCGTTTAAATAATGTAGTATTTATTATCATTCTTTAGGAAAAATCTAGCCGTGTTATTTTTGTTAAAATGAGCAAACAAACGAATGAAACATGTGGTTTAGGTGCAAACAAAGATTGTGGAGAAATATTTTAAATTGAACACAAACTTTGGTTTGCATTTGAATAATTTAGTATTTACTATCATTCATTACGAAAAATCTATCCGATTTTTTTTGAAAGAAACGAGCAAAGAAACGCACGAAACATTAGTTTTAGGTGCAAACAAACATTATGGAGAAATATTTTAAACTGAAAATCAATTTTTGTTTGCGTTTAAATAATGTAGTATTTATTATCATTCTTTAGGAAAAATCTAGCCGTGTTATTTTTGTTAAAATGAGCAAACAAACGAATGAAACATGTGGTTTAGGTGCAAACAAAGATTGTGGAGAAATATTTTAAATTGAACACAAACTTTGGTTTGCATTTGAATAATTTAGTATTTACTATCATTCATTAGGAAAAATCTATCCGATTTTTTTTGAAAGAAACGAACAAAGAAACGCAAGAAACATTAGTTTTAGGTGCAAATAAACATTATCGAAAAAAATTTTAAACTGAAAATCAATTTTTGTTTGTGTTTAAATAATGTAGTATTTATTATCATTCTTTAGGAAAAATCTAGCCGTGTTATTTTTGTTAAAATGAGCAAACAAACGCATGAAACATGAGTTTTAGGTGCAAACAAAGATTGTGGAGAAATATTTTAAATTGAACAAAAACTTTGGTTTGCATTTGAATAATTTAGTATTTACTATCATTCTTTACGAAAAATCTATCCGAGTTTTTTTGAAAGAAACGAGCAAAGAAACGCACGAAACATTAGTCTTAGGTGCAAACAAAGATTA
>JAJHPC010000016.1:11273346-11295067 GCA_024447665.1 Juncus inflexus
CCTAAAACTAATGTTTCCTGCGTTTTCTCGCTAGATCTTTCATAAAGAATATACCAAATTATTGAAACGCAAACCAAAAATATGTTTTTATTTTAAAATATTTCTCCACAATTTTTGTTTGCACCTAAAACTAATGTTTCATGCGTTTGTTTGCTCCTTTCATCCAAAAAAAACTCGGATAGATTTTTCATAAAGAATGATAGTAAATACTAAATTATTCGGATTCAAACCAATATTTGTTTTCGTTTTGAAATATTTTCCCACAATCTCTGTTTGCACCTAAAACTAATGTTTCCTGCGTTTTCTCGCTAGATCTTTCATAAAGAATATACCAAATTATTGAAACGCAAACCAAAAATATGTTTTTATTTTAAAATATTTCTCCACAATCTTTGTTTGCACCTAAAACTAATGTTTCATGCGTTTGTTTGCTCCTTTCATCCAAAAAAAACTCGGATAGATTTTTCATAAAGAATGATAGTAAATACTAAATTATTCGGATTCAAACCAATATTTGTTTTCGTTTTGAAATATTTTCCCACAATCTCTGTTTGCACCTAAAACTAATGTTTCCTGCGTTTTCTCGCTAGATCTTTCATAAAGAATATACCAAATTATTGAAACGCAAACCAAAAATATGTTTTTATTTTAAAATATTTCTCCACAATTTTTGTTTGCACCTAAAACTAATGTTTCATGCGTTTGTTTGCTCCTTTCATCCAAAAAAAACTCGGATAGATTTTTCATAAAGAATGATAGTAAATACTAAATTATTCGGATTCAAACCAATATTTGTTTTCGTTTTGAAATATTTTCCCACAATCTCTGTTTGCACCTAAAACTAATGTTTCCTGCGTTTTCTCGCTAGATCTTTCATAAAGAATATACCAAATTATTGAAACGCAAACCAAAAATATGTTTTTATTTTAAAATATTTCTCCACAATTTTTGTTTGCACCTAAAACTAATGTTTCATGCGTTTGTTTGCTCCTTTCATCCAAAAAAAACTCGGATAGATTTTTCATAAAGAATGATAGTAAATACTAAATTATTCGGATTCAAACCAATATTTGTTTTCGTTTTGAAATATTTTCCCACAATCTCTGTTTGCACCTAAAACTAATGTTTCCTGCGTTTTCTCGCTAGATCTTTCATAAAGAATATACCAAATTATTGAAACGCAAACCAAAAATATGTTTTTATTTTAAAATATTTCTCCACAATTTTTGTTTGCACCTAAAACTAATGTTTCATGCGTTTGTTTGCTCCTTTCATCCAAAAAAAACTCGGATAGATTTTTCATAAAGAATGATAGTAAATACTAAATTATTCGGATTCAAACCAATATTTGTTTTCGTTTTGAAATATTTTCCCACAATCTCTGTTTGCACCTAAAACTAATGTTTCCTGCGTTTTCTCGCTAGATCTTTCATAAAGAATATACCAAATTATTGAAACGCAAACCAAAAATATGTTTTTATTTTAAAATATTTCTCCACAATTTTTGTTTGCACCTAAAACTAATGTTTCATGCGTTTGTTTGCTCCTTTCATCCAAAAAAAACTCGGATAGATTTTTCATAAAGAATGATAGTAAATACTAAATTATTCGGATTCAAACCAATATTTGTTTTCGTTTTGAAATATTTTCCCACAATCTCTGTTTGCACCTAAAACTAATGTTTCCTGCGTTTTCTCGCTAGATCTTTCATAAAGAATATACCAAATTATTGAAACGCAAACCAAAAATATGTTTTTATTTTAAAATATTTCTCCACAATTTTTGTTTGCACCTAAAACTAATGTTTCATGCGTTTGTTTGCTCGTTTCATCCAAAAAAAACTCGGATAGATTTTTCATAAAGAATGATAGTAAATACTAAATTATTCAGATTCAAACCAATATTTGTTTTCGTTTTGAAATATTTTCCCACAATCTCTGTTTGCACCTAAAACTAATGTTTCCTGCGTTTTCTCGCTAGATCTTTCATAAAGAATATACCAAATTATTGAAACGCAAACCAAAAATATGTTTTTATTTTAAAATATTTCTCCACAATTTTTGTTTGCACCTAAAACTAATGTTTCCTGCGTTTGTTTGCTCGTTTCATCGAAAAAAAACTCGGATAGATTTTTCATAAAGATTGATAGTAAATACTAAATTATTCGGATTCAAACCAATATTTGTTTTCGTTTTGAAATATTTTCCCACAATCTCTGTTTGCACCTAAAACTAATGTTTCCTGCGTTTTCTCGCTAGATCTTTCATAAAGAATATACCAAATTATTGAAACGCAAACCAAAAATATGTTTTTATTTTAAAATATTTCTCCACAATTTTTGTTTGCACCTAAAACTAATGTTTCATGCGTTTGTTTGCTCCTTTCATCAAAAAAAACTCGGATAGATTTTTCATAAAGAATGATAGTAAATACTAAATTATTCGGATTCAAACCAATATTTGTTTTCGTTTTGAAATATTTTCCCACAATCTCTGTTTGCACCTAAAACTAATGTTTCCTGCGTTTTCTCGCTAGATCTTTCATAAAGAATATACCAAATTATTGAAACGCAAACCAAAAATATGTTTTTATTTTAAAATATTTCTCCACAATTTTTGTTTGCACCTAAAACTAATGTTTCATGCGTTTGTTTGCTCCTTTCATCCAAAAAAAACTCGGATAGATTTTTCATAAAGAATGATAGTAAATACTAAATTATTCGGATTCAAACCAATATTTGTTTTCGTTTTGAAATATTTTCCCACAATCTCTGTTTGCACCTAAAACTAATGTTTCCTGCGTTTTCTCGCTAGATCTTTCATAAAGAATATACCAAATTATTGAAACGCAAACCAAAAATATGTTTTTATTTTAAAATATTTCTCCACAATTTTTGTTTGCACCTAAAACTAATGTTTCATGCGTTTGTTTGCTCGTTTCATCCAAAAAAAACTCGGATAGATTTTTCATAAAGAATGATAGTAAATACTAAATTATTCGGATTCAAACCAATATTTGTTTTCGTTTTGAAATATTTTCCCACAATCTCTGTTTGCACCTAAAACTAATGTTTCCTGCGTTTTCTCGCTAGATCTTTCATAAAGAATATACCAAATTATTGAAACGCAAACCAAAAATATGTTTTTATTTTAAAATATTTCTCCACAATTTTTGTTTGCACCTAAAACTAATGTTTCATGCGTTTGTTTGCTCCTTTCATCCAAAAAAACTCGGATAGATTTTTCATAAAGAATGATAGTAAATACTAAATTATTCGGATTCAAACCAATATTTGTTTTCGTTTTGAAATATTTTCCCACAATCTCTGTTTGCACCTAAAACTAATGTTTCCTGCGTTTTCTCGCTAGATCTTTCATAAAGAATATACCAAATTATTGAAACGCAAACCAAAAATATGTTTTTATTTTAAAATATTTCTCCACAATTTTTGTTTGCACCTAAAACTAATGTTTCATGCGTTTGTTTGCTCCTTTCATCCAAAAAAAACTCGGATAGATTTTTCATAAAGAATGATAGTAAATACTAAATTATTCGGATTCAAACCAATATTTGTTTTCGTTTTGAAATATTTTCCCACAATCTCTGTTTGCACCTAAAACTAATGTTTCCTGCGTTTTCTCGCTAGATCTTTCATAAAGAATATACCAAATTATTGAAACGCAAACCAAAAATATGTTTTTATTTTAAAATATTTCTCCACAATTTTTGTTTGCACCTAAAACTAATGTTTCATGCGTTTGTTTGCTCGTTTCATCCAAAAAAAACTCGGATAGATTTTTCATAAAGAATGATAGTAAATACTAAATTATTCGGATTCAAACCAATATTTGTTTTCGTTTTGAAATATTTTCCCACAATCTCTGTTTGCACCTAAAACTAATGTTTCCTGCGTTTTCTCGCTAGATCTTTCATAAAGAATATACCAAATTATTGAAACGCAAACCAAAAATATGTTTTTATTTTAAAATATTTCTCCACAATTTTTGTTTGCACCTAAAACTAATGTTTCATGCGTTTGTTTGCTCCTTTCATCCAAAAAAAACTCGGATAGATTTTTCATAAAGAATGATAGTAAATACTAAATTATTCGGATTCAAACCAATATTTGTTTTCGTTTTGAAATATTTTCCCACAATCTCTGTTTGCACCTAAAACTAATGTTTTCTGCGTTTTCTCGCTAGATCTTTCATAAAGAATATACCAAATTATTGAAACGCAAACCAAAAATATGTTTTTATTTTAAAATATTTCTCCACAATTTTTGTTTGCACCTAAAACTAATGTTTCATGCGTTTGTTTGCTCCTTTCATCCAAAAAAAACTCGGATAGATTTTTCATAAAGAATGATAGTAAATACTAAATTATTCGGATTCAAACCAATATTTGTTTTCGTTTTGAAATATTTTCCCACAATCTCTGTTTGCACCTAAAACTAATGTTTCCTGCTTTTTCTCGCTAGATCTTTCATAAAGAATATACCAAATTATTGAAACGCAAACCAAAAATATGTTTTTATTTTAAAATATTTCTCCACAATTTTTGTTTGCACCTAAAACTAATGTTTCATGCGTTTGTTTGCTCCTTTCATCCAAAAAAAACTCGGATAGATTTTTCATAAAGAATGATAGTAAATACTAAATTATTCGGATTCAAACCAATATTTGTTTTCGTTTTGAAATATTTTCCCACAATCTCTGTTTGCACCTAAAACTAATGTTTCCTGCGTTTTCTCGCTAGATCTTTCATAAAGAATATACCAAATTATTGAAACGCAAACCAAAAATATGTTTTTATTTTAAAATATTTCTCCACAATTTTTGTTTGCACCTAAAACTAATGTTTCATGCGTTTGTTTGCTCCTTTCATCCAAAAAAAACTCGGATAGATTTTTCATAAAGAATGATAGTAAATACTAAATTATTCGGATTCAAACCAATATTTGTTTTCGTTTTGAAATATTTTCCCACAATCTCTGTTTGCACCTAAAACTAATGTTTCCTGCGTTTTCTCGCTAGATCTTTCATAAAGAATATACCAAATTATTGAAACGCAAACCAAAAATATGTTTTTATTTTAAAATATTTCTCCACAATTTTTGTTTGCACCTAAAACTAATGTTTCATGCGTTTGTTTGCTCCTTTCATCCAAAAAAAACTCGGATAGATTTTTCATAAAGAATGATAGTAAATACTAAATTATTCGGATTCAAACCAATATTTGTTTTCGTTTTGAAATATTTTCCCACAATCTCTGTTTGCACCTAAAACTAATGTTTCCTGCGTTTTCTCGCTAGATCTTTCATAAAGAATATACCAAATTATTGAAACGCAAACCAAAAATATGTTTTTATTTTAAAATATTTCTCCACAATTTTTGTTTGCACCTAAAACTAATGTTTCATGCGTTTGTTTGCTCCTTTCATCCAAAAAAAACTCGGATAGATTTTTCATAAAGAATGATAGTAAATACTAAATTATTCGGATTCAAACCAATATTTGTTTTCGTTTTGAAATATTTTCCCACAATCTCTGTTTGCACCTAAAACTAATGTTTCCTGCGTTTTTCTCGCTAGATCTTTCATAAAGAATATACCAAATTATTGAAACGCAAACCAAAAATATGTTTTTATTTTAAAATATTTCTCCACAATTTTTGTTTGCACCTAAAACTAATGTTTCATGCGTTTGTTTGCTCCTTTCATCCAAAAAAAACTCGGATAGATTTTTCATAAAGAATGATAGTAAATACTAAATTATTCTGATTCAAACCAATATTTGTTTTCGTTTTGAAATATTTTCCCACAATCTCTGTTTGCACCTAAAACTAATGTTTCCTGCGTTTTCTCGCTAGATCTTTCATAAAGAATATACCAAATTATTGAAACGCAAACCAAAAATATGTTTTTATTTTAAAATATTTCTCCACAATTTTTGTTTGCACCTAAAACTAATGTTTCATGCGTTTGTTTGCTCCTTTCATCCAAAAAAAACTCGGATAGATTTTTCATAAAGAATGATAGTAAATACTAAATTATTCGGATTCAAACCAATATTTGTTTTCGTTTTGAAATATTTTCCCACAATCTCTGTTTGCACCTAAAACTAATGTTTCCTGCGTTTTCTCGCTAGATCTTTCATAAAGAATATACCAAATTATTGAAACGCAAACCAAAAATATGTTTTTATTTTAAAATATTTCTCCACAATTTTTGTTTGCACCTAAAACTAATGTTTCATGCGTTTGTTTGCTCCTTTCATCAAAAAAAACTCGGATAGATTTTTCATAAAGAATGATAGTAAATACTAAATTATTCGGATTCAAACCAATATTTGTTTTCGTTTTGAAATATTTTCCCACAATCTCTGTTTGCACCTAAAACTAATGTTTCCTGCGTTTTCTCGCTAGATCTTTCATAAAGAATATACCAAATTATTGAAACGCAAACCAAAAATATGTTTTTATTTTAAAATATTTCTCCACAATTTTTGTTTGCACCTAAAACTAATGTTTCATGCGTTTGTTTGCTCCTTTCATCAAAAAAAACTCGGATAGATTTTTCATAAAGAATGATAGTAAATACTAAATTATTCGGATTCAAACCAATATTTGTTTTCGTTTTGAAATATTTTCCCACAATCTCTGTTTGCACCTAAAACTAATGTTTCCTGCGTTTTCTCGCTAGATCTTTCATAAAGAATATACCAAATTATTGAAACGCAAACCAAAAATATGTTTTTATTTTAAAATATTTCTCCACAATTTTTGTTTGCACCTAAAACTAATGTTTCATGCGTTTGTTTGCTCCTTTCATCCAAAAAAAACTCGGATAGATTTTTCATAAAGAATGATAGTAAATACTAAATTATTCGGATTCAAACCAATATTTGTTTTCGTTTTGAAATATTTTCCCACAATCTCTGTTTGCACCTAAAACTAATGTTTCCTGCGTTTTCTCGCTAGATCTTTCATAAAGAATATACCAAATTATTGAAACGCAAACCAAAAATATGTTTTTATTTTAAAATATTTCTCCACAATTTTTGTTTGCACCTAAAACTAATGTTTCATGCGTTTGTTTGCTCGTTTCATCCAAAAAAAACTCGGATAGATTTTTCATAAAGAATGATAGTAAATACTAAATTATTCGGATTCAAACCAATATTTGTTTTCGTTTTGAAATATTTTCCCACAATCTCTGTTTGCACCTAAAACTAATGTTTCCTGCGTTTTCTCGCTAGATCTTTCATAAAGAATATACCAAATTATTGAAACGCAAACCAAAAATATGTTTTTATTTTAAAATATTTCTCCACAATTTTTGTTTGCACCTAAAACTAATGTTTCATGCGTTTGTTTGCTCCTTTCATCCAAAAAAAACTCGGATAGATTTTTCATAAAGAATGATAGTAAATACTAAATTATTCGGATTCAAACCAATATTTGTTTTCGTTTTGAAATATTTTCCCACAATCTCTGTTTGCACCTAAAACTAATGTTTCCTGCGTTTTCTCGCTAGATCTTTCATAAAGAATATACCAAATTATTGAAACGCAAACCAAAAATATGTTTTTATTTTAAAATATTTCTCCACAATTTTTGTTTGCACCTAAAACTAATGTTTCATGCGTTTGTTTGCTCCTTTCATCCAAAAAAAACTCGGATAGATTTTTCATAAAGAATGATAGTAAATACTAAATTATTCGGATTCAAACCAATATTTGTTTTCGTTTTGAAATATTTTCCCACAATCTCTGTTTGCACCTAAAACTAATGTTTTCTGCGTTTTCTCGCTAGATCTTTCATAAAGAATATACCAAATTATTGAAACGCAAACCAAAAATATGTTTTTATTTTAAAATATTTCTCCACAATTTTTGTTTGCACCTAAAACTAATGTTTCATGCGTTTGTTTGCTCCTTTCATCCAAAAAAAACTCGGATAGATTTTTCATAAAGAATGATAGTAAATACTAAATTATTCGGATTCAAACCAATATTTGTTTTCGTTTTGAAATATTTTCCCACAATCTCTGTTTGCACCTAAAACTAATGTTTCCTGCGTTTTCTCGCTAGATCTTTCATAAAGAATATACCAAATTATTGAAACGCAAACCAAAAATATGTTTTTATTTTAAAATATTTCTCCACAATTTTTGTTTGCACCTAAAACTAATGTTTCATGCGTTTGTTTGCTCCTTTCATCCAAAAAAAACTCGGATAGATTTTTCATAAAGAATGATAGTAAATACTAAATTATTCGGATTCAAACCAATATTTGTTTTCGTTTTGAAATATTTTCCCACAATCTCTGTTTGCACCTAAAACTAATGTTTCCTGCGTTTTCTCGCTAGATCTTTCATAAAGAATATACCAAATTATTGAAACGCAAACCAAAAATATGTTTTTATTTTAAAATATTTCTCCACAATTTTTGTTTGCACCTAAAACTAATGTTTCATGCGTTTGTTTGCTCCTTTCATCCAAAAAAAACTCGGATAGATTTTTCATAAAGAATGATAGTAAATACTAAATTATTCGGATTCAAACCAATATTTGTTTTCGTTTTGAAATATTTTCCCACAATCTCTGTTTGCACCTAAAACTAATGTTTCCTGCGTTTTCTCGCTAGATCTTTCATAAAGAATATACCAAATTATTGAAACGCAAACCAAAAATATGTTTTTATTTTAAAATATTTCTCCACAATTTTTGTTTGCACCTAAAACTAATGTTTCATGCGTTTGTTTGCTCCTTTCATCCAAAAAAAACTCGGATAGATTTTTCATAAAGAATGATAGTAAATACTAAATTATTCGGATTCAAACCAATATTTGTTTTCGTTTTGAAATATTTTCCCACAATCTCTGTTTGCACCTAAAACTAATGTTTCCTGCGTTTTCTCGCTAGATCTTTCATAAAGAATATACCAAATTATTGAAACGCAAACCAAAAATATGTTTTTATTTTAAAATATTTCTCCACAATTTTTGTTTGCACCTAAAACTAATGTTTCATGCGTTTGTTTGCTCCTTTCATCCAAAAAAAACTCGGATAGATTTTTCATAAAGAATGATAGTAAATACTAAATTATTCGGATTCAAACCAATATTTGTTTTCGTTTTGAAATATTTTCCCACAATCTCTGTTTGCACCTAAAACTAATGTTTCCTGCTTTTTCTCGCTAGATCTTTCATAAAGAATATACCAAATTATTGAAACGCAAACCAAAAATATGTTTTTATTTTAAAATATTTCTCCACAATTTTTGTTTGCACCTAAAACTAATGTTTCATGCGTTTGTTTGCTCCTTTCATCCAAAAAAAACTCGGATAGATTTTTCATAAAGAATGATAGTAAATACTAAATTATTCGGATTCAAACCAATATTTGTTTTCGTTTTGAAATATTTTCCCACAATCTCTGTTTGCACCTAAAACTAATGTTTCCTGCGTTTTCTCGCTAGATCTTTCATAAAGAATATACCAAATTATTGAAACGCAAACCAAAAATATGTTTTTATTTTAAAATATTTCTCCACAATTTTTGTTTGCACCTAAAACTAATGTTTCATGCGTTTGTTTGCTCCTTTCATCCAAAAAAAACTCGGATAGATTTTTCATAAAGAATGATAGTAAATACTAAATTATTCGGATTCAAACCAATATTTGTTTTCGTTTTGAAATATTTTCCCACAATCTCTGTTTGCACCTAAAACTAATGTTTCCTGCGTTTTCTCGCTAGATCTTTCATAAAGAATATACCAAATTATTGAAACGCAAACCAAAAATATGTTTTTATTTTAAAATATTTCTCCACAATTTTTGTTTGCACCTAAAACTAATGTTTCATGCGTTTGTTTGCTCCTTTCATCAAAAAAAACTCGGATAGATTTTTCATAAAGAATGATAGTAAATACTAAATTATTCGGATTCAAACCAATATTTGTTTTCGTTTTGAAATATTTTCCCACAATCTCTGTTTGCACCTAAAACTAATGTTTCCTGCGTTTTCTCGCTAGATCTTTCATAAAGAATATACCAAATTATTGAAACGCAAACCAAAAATATGTTTTTATTTTAAAATATTTCTCCACAATTTTTGTTTGCACCTAAAACTAATGTTTCATGCGTTTGTTTGCTCCTTTCATCCAAAAAAAACTCGGATAGATTTTTCATAAAGAATGATAGTAAATACTAAATTATTCGGATTCAAACCAATATTTGTTTTCGTTTTGAAATATTTTCCCACAATCTCTGTTTGCACCTAAAACTAATGTTTCCTGCGTTTTCTCGCTAGATCTTTCATAAAGAATATACCAAATTATTGAAACGCAAACCAAAAATATGTTTTTATTTTAAAATATTTCTCCACAATTTTTGTTTGCACCTAAAACTAATGTTTCATGCGTTTGTTTGCTCCTTTCATCCAAAAAAAACTCGGATAGATTTTTCATAAAGAATGATAGTAAATACTAAATTATTCGGATTCAAACCAATATTTGTTTTCGTTTTGAAATATTTTCCCACAATCTCTGTTTGCACCTAAAACTAATGTTTCCTGCGTTTTCTCGCTAGATCTTTCATAAAGAATATACCAAATTATTGAAACGCAAACCAAAAATATGTTTTTATTTTAAAATATTTCTCCACAATTTTTGTTTGCACCTAAAACTAATGTTTCATGCGTTTGTTTGCTCCTTTCATCCAAAAAAACTCGGATAGATTTTTCATAAAGAATGATAGTAAATACTAAATTATTCGGATTCAAACCAATATTTGTTTTCGTTTTGAAATATTTTCCCACAATCTCTGTTTGCACCTAAAACTAATGTTTCCTGCGTTTTCTCGCTAGATCTTTCATAAAGAATATACCAAATTATTGAAACGCAAACCAAAAATATGTTTTTATTTTAAAATATTTCTCCACAATTTTTGTTTGCACCTAAAACTAATGTTTCATGCGTTTGTTTGCTCCTTTCATCAAAAAAAACTCGGATAGATTTTTCATAAAGAATGATAGTAAATACTAAATTATTCGGATTCAAACCAATATTTGTTTTCGTTTTGAAATATTTTCCCACAATCTCTGTTTGCACCTAAAACTAATGTTTCCTGCGTTTTCTCGCTAGATCTTTCATAAAGAATATACCAAATTATTGAAACGCAAACCAAAAATATGTTTTTATTTTAAAATATTTCTCCACAATTTTTGTTTGCACCTAAAACTAATGTTTCATGCGTTTGTTTGCTCCTTTCATCCAAAAAAAACTCGGATAGATTTTTCATAAAGAATGATAGTAAATACTAAATTATTCGGATTCAAACCAATATTTGTTTTCGTTTTGAAATATTTTCCCACAATCTCTGTTTGCACCTAAAACTAATGTTTCCTGCGTTTTCTCGCTAGATCTTTCATAAAGAATATACCAAATTATTGAAACGCAAACCAAAAATATGTTTTTATTTTAAAATATTTCTCCACAATTTTTGTTTGCACCTAAAACTAATGTTTCATGCGTTTGTTTGCTCCTTTCATCCAAAAAAAACTCGGATAGATTTTTCATAAAGAATGATAGTAAATACTAAATTATTCTGATTCAAACCAATATTTGTTTTCGTTTTGAAATATTTTCCCACAATCTCTGTTTGCACCTAAAACTAATGTTTCCTGCGTTTTCTCGCTAGATCTTTCATAAAGAATATACCAAATTATTGAAACGCAAACCAAAAATATGTTTTTATTTTAAAATATTTCTCCACAATTTTTGTTTGCACCTAAAACTAATGTTTCATGCGTTTGTTTGCTCCTTTCATCCAAAAAAAACTCGGATAGATTTTTCATAAAGAATGATAGTAAATACTAAATTATTCGGATTCAAACCAATATTTGTTTTCGTTTTGAAATATTTTCCCACAATCTCTGTTTGCACCTAAAACTAATGTTTCCTGCTTTTTCTCGCTAGATCTTTCATAAAGAATATACCAAATTATTGAAACGCAAACCAAAAATATGTTTTTATTTTAAAATATTTCTCCACAATTTTTGTTTGCACCTAAAACTAATGTTTCATGCGTTTGTTTGCTCCTTTCATCCAAAAAAAACTCGGATAGATTTTTCATAAAGAATGATAGTAAATACTAAATTATTCGGATTCAAACCAATATTTGTTTTCGTTTTGAAATATTTTCCCACAATCTCTGTTTGCACCTAAAACTAATGTTTCCTGCGTTTTCTCGCTAGATCTTTCATAAAGAATATACCAAATTATTGAAACGCAAACCAAAAATATGTTTTTATTTTAAAATATTTCTCCACAATTTTTGTTTGCACCTAAAACTAATGTTTCATGCGTTTGTTTGCTCCTTTCATCAAAAAAAACTCGGATAGATTTTTCATAAAGAATGATAGTAAATACTAAATTATTCGGATTCAAACCAATATTTGTTTTCGTTTTGAAATATTTTCCCACAATCTCTGTTTGCACCTAAAACTAATGTTTCCTGCGTTTTCTCGCTAGATCTTTCATAAAGAATATACCAAATTATTGAAACGCAAACCAAAAATATGTTTTTATTTTAAAATATTTCTCCACAATTTTTGTTTGCACCTAAAACTAATGTTTCATGCGTTTGTTTGCTCCTTTCATCCAAAAAAAACTCGGATAGATTTTTCATAAAGAATGATAGTAAATACTAAATTATTCGGATTCAAACCAATATTTGTTTTCGTTTTGAAATATTTTCCCACAATCTCTGTTTGCACCTAAAACTAATGTTTCCTGCGTTTTCTCGCTAGATCTTTCATAAAGAATATACCAAATTATTGAAACGCAAACCAAAAATATGTTTTTATTTTAAAATATTTCTCCACAATTTTTGTTTGCACCTAAAACTAATGTTTCATGCGTTTGTTTGCTCCTTTCATCCAAAAAAAACTCGGATAGATTTTTCATAAAGAATGATAGTAAATACTAAATTATTCGGATTCAAACCAATATTTGTTTTCGTTTTGAAATATTTTCCCACAATCTCTGTTTGCACCTAAAACTAATGTTTCCTGCGTTTTCTCGCTAGATCTTTCATAAAGAATATACCAAATTATTGAAACGCAAAACCAAAAATATGTTTTTATTTTAAAATATTTCTCCACAATTTTTGTTTGCACCTAAAACTAATGTTTCATGCGTTTGTTTGCTCCTTTCATCCAAAAAAAACTCGGATAGATTTTTCATAAAGAATGATAGTAAATACTAAATTATTCGGATTCAAACCAATATTTGTTTTCGTTTTGAAATATTTTCCCACAATCTCTGTTTGCACCTAAAACTAATGTTTCCTGCGTTTTCTCGCTAGATCTTTCATAAAGAATATACCAAATTATTGAAACGCAAACCAAAAATATGTTTTTATTTTAAAATATTTCTCCACAATTTTTGTTTGCACCTAAAACTAATGTTTCATGCGTTTGTTTGCTCCTTTCATCCAAAAAAAACTCGGATAGATTTTTCATAAAGAATGATAGTAAATACTAAATTATTCGGATTCAAACCAATATTTGTTTTCGTTTTGAAATATTTTCCCACAATCTCTGTTTGCACCTAAAACTAATGTTTCCTGCGTTTTCTCGCTAGATCTTTCATAAAGAATATACCAAATTATTGAAACGCAAACCAAAAATATGTTTTTATTTTAAAATATTTCTCCACAATTTTTGTTTGCACCTAAAACTAATGTTTCATGCGTTTGTTTGCTCCTTTCATCCAAAAAAAACTCGGATAGATTTTTCATAAAGAATGATAGTAAATACTAAATTATTCGGATTCAAACCAATATTTGTTTTCGTTTTGAAATATTTTCCCACAATCTCTGTTTGCACCTAAAACTAATGTTTCCTGCGTTTTCTCGCTAGATCTTTCATAAAGAATATACCAAATTATTGAAACGCAAACCAAAAATATGTTTTTATTTTAAAATATTTCTCCACAATTTTTGTTTGCACCTAAAACTAATGTTTCATGCGTTTGTTTGCTCCTTTCATCCAAAAAAAACTCGGATAGATTTTTCATAAAGAATGATAGTAAATACTAAATTATTCGGATTCAAACCAATATTTGTTTTCGTTTTGAAATATTTTCCCACAATCTCTGTTTGCACCTAAAACTAATGTTTCCTGCGTTTTCTCGCTAGATCTTTCATAAAGAATATACCAAATTATTGAAACGCAAACCAAAAATATGTTTTTATTTTAAAATATTTCTCCACAATTTTTGTTTGCACCTAAAACTAATGTTTCATGCGTTTGTTTGCTCCTTTCATCCAAAAAAAACTCGGATAGATTTTTCATAAAGAATGATAGTAAATACTAAATTATTCGGATTCAAACCAATATTTGTTTTCGTTTTGAAATATTTTCCCACAATCTCTGTTTGCACCTAAAACTAATGTTTCTGCGTTTTCTCGCTAGATCTTTCATAAAGAATATACCAAATTATTGAAACGCAAACCAAAAATATGTTTTTATTTTAAAATATTTCTCCACAATTTTTGTTTGCACCTAAAACTAATGTTTCATGCGTTTGTTTGCTCCTTTCATCAAAAAAAACTCGGATAGATTTTTCATAAAGAATGATAGTAAATACTAAATTATTCGGATTCAAACCAATATTTGTTTTCGTTTTGAAATATTTTCCCACAATCTCTGTTTGCACCTAAAACTAATGTTTCCTGCGTTTTTCTCGCTAGATCTTTCATAAAGAATATACCAAATTATTGAAACGCAAACCAAAAATATGTTTTTATTTTAAAATATTTCTCCACAATTTTTGTTTGCACCTAAAACTAATGTTTCATGCGTTTGTTTGCTCCTTTCATCCAAAAAAACTCGGATAGATTTTTCATAAAGAATGATAGTAAATACTAAATTATTCGGATTCAAACCAATATTTGTTTTCGTTTTGAAATATTTTCCCACAATCTCTGTTTGCACCTAAAACTAATGTTTCCTGCGTTTTCTCGCTAGATCTTTCATAAAGAATATACCAAATTATTGAAACGCAAACCAAAAATATGTTTTTATTTTAAAATATTTCTCCACAATTTTTGTTTGCACCTAAAACTAATGTTTCATGCGTTTGTTTGCTCGTTTCATCCAAAAAAAACTCGGATAGATTTTTCATAAAGAATGATAGTAAATACTAAATTATTCGGATTCAAACCAATATTTGTTTTCGTTTTGAAATATTTTCCCACAATCTCTGTTTGCACCTAAAACTAATGTTTCCTGCGTTTTCTCGCTAGATCTTTCATAAAGAATATACCAAATTATTGAAACGCAAACCAAAAATATGTTTTTATTTTAAAATATTTCTCCACAATTTTTGTTTGCACCTAAAACTAATGTTTCATGCGTTTGTTTGCTCCTTTCATCCAAAAAAAACTCGGATAGATTTTTCATAAAGAATGATAGTAAATACTAAATTATTCGGATTCAAACCAATATTTGTTTTCGTTTTGAAATATTTTCCCACAATCTCTGTTTGCACCTAAAACTAATGTTTCCTGCTTTTTCTCGCTAGATCTTTCATAAAGAATATACCAAATTATTGAAACGCAAACCAAAAATATGTTTTTATTTTAAAATATTTCTCCACAATTTTTGTTTGCACCTAAAACTAATGTTTCATGCGTTTGTTTGCTCCTTTCATCCAAAAAAAACTCGGATAGATTTTTCATAAAGAATGATAGTAAATACTAAATTATTCGGATTCAAACCAATATTTGTTTTCGTTTTGAAATATTTTCCCACAATCTCTGTTTGCACCTAAAACTAATGTTTCCTGCGTTTTCTCGCTAGATCTTTCATAAAGAATATACCAAATTATTGAAACGCAAACCAAAAATATGTTTTTATTTTAAAATATTTCTCCACAATTTTTGTTTGCACCTAAAACTAATGTTTCATGCGTTTGTTTGCTCCTTTCATCCAAAAAAAACTCGGATAGATTTTTCATAAAGAATGATAGTAAATACTAAATTATTCGGATTCAAACCAATATTTGTTTTCGTTTTGAAATATTTTCCCACAATCTCTGTTTGCACCTAAAACTAATGTTTCCTGCGTTTTCTCGCTAGATCTTTCATAAAGAATATACCAAATTATTGAAACGCAAACCAAAAATATGTTTTTATTTTAAAATATTTCTCCACAATTTTTGTTTGCACCTAAAACTAATGTTTCATGCGTTTGTTTGCTCCTTTCATCCAAAAAAAACTCGGATAGATTTTTCATAAAGAATGATAGTAAATACTAAATTATTCGGATTCAAACCAATATTTGTTTTCGTTTTGAAATATTTTCCCACAATCTCTGTTTGCACCTAAAACTAATGTTTCCTGCGTTTTCTCGCTAGATCTTTCATAAAGAATATACCAAATTATTGAAACGCAAACCAAAAATATGTTTTTATTTTAAAATATTTCTCCACAATTTTTGTTTGCACCTAAAACTAATGTTTCATGCGTTTGTTTGCTCCTTTCATCCAAAAAAAACTCGGATAGATTTTTCATAAAGAATGATAGTAAATACTAAATTATTCGGATTCAAACCAATATTTGTTTTCGTTTTGAAATATTTTCCCACAATCTCTGTTTGCACCTAAAACTAATGTTTCCTGCGTTTTCTCGCTAGATCTTTCATAAAGAATATACCAAATTATTGAAACGCAAACCAAAAATATGTTTTTATTTTAAAATATTTCTCCACAATTTTTGTTTGCACCTAAAACTAATGTTTCATGCGTTTGTTTGCTCCTTTCATCCAAAAAAAACTCGGATAGATTTTTCATAAAGAATGATAGTAAATACTAAATTATTCTGATTCAAACCAATATTTGTTTTCGTTTTGAAATATTTTCCCACAATCTCTGTTTGCACCTAAAACTAATGTTTCCTGCGTTTTCTCGCTAGATCTTTCATAAAGAATATACCAAATTATTGAAACGCAAACCAAAAATATGTTTTTATTTTAAAATATTTCTCCACAATTTTTGTTTGCACCTAAAACTAATGTTTCATGCGTTTGTTTGCTCCTTTCATCAAAAAAAACTCGGATAGATTTTTCATAAAGAATGATAGTAAATACTAAATTATTCGGATTCAAACCAATATTTGTTTTCGTTTTGAAATATTTTCCCACAATCTCTGTTTGCACCTAAAACTAATGTTTCCTGCGTTTTCTCGCTAGATCTTTCATAAAGAATATACCAAATTATTGAAACGCAAACCAAAAATATGTTTTTATTTTAAAATATTTCTCCACAATTTTTGTTTGCACCTAAAACTAATGTTTCATGCGTTTGTTTGCTCCTTTCATCCAAAAAAAACTCGGATAGATTTTTCATAAAGAATGATAGTAAATACTAAATTATTCGGATTCAAACCAATATTTGTTTTCGTTTTGAAATATTTTCCCACAATCTCTGTTTGCACCTAAAACTAATGTTTCCTGCGTTTTTCTCGCTAGATCTTTCATAAAGAATATACCAAATTATTGAAACGCAAACCAAAAATATGTTTTTATTTTAAAATATTTCTCCACAATTTTTGTTTGCACCTAAAACTAATGTTTCATGCGTTTGTTTGCTCGTTTCATCCAAAAAAAACTCGGATAGATTTTTCATAAAGAATGATAGTAAATACTAAATTATTCGGATTCAAACCAATATTTGTTTTCGTTTTGAAATATTTTCCCACAATCTCTGTTTGCACCTAAAACTAATGTTTCCTGCGTTTTTCTCGCTAGATCTTTCATAAAGAATATACCAAATTATTGAAACGCAAACCAAAAATATGTTTTTATTTTAAAATATTTCTCCACAATTTTTGTTTGCACCTAAAACTAATGTTTCATGCGTTTGTTTGCTCCTTTCATCAAAAAAAACTCGGATAGATTTTTCATAAAGAATGATAGTAAATACTAAATTATTCGGATTCAAACCAATATTTGTTTTCGTTTTGAAATATTTTCCCACAATCTCTGTTTGCACCTAAAACTAATGTTTCCTGCGTTTTCTCGCTAGATCTTTCATAAAGAATATACCAAATTATTGAAACGCAAACCAAAAATATGTTTTTATTTTAAAATATTTCTCCACAATTTTTGTTTGCACCTAAAACTAATGTTTCATGCGTTTGTTTGCTCCTTTCATCCAAAAAAACTCGGATAGATTTTTCATAAAGAATGATAGTAAATACTAAATTATTCGGATTCAAACCAATATTTGTTTTCGTTTTGAAATATTTTCCCACAATCTCTGTTTGCACCTAAAACTAATGTTTCCTGCGTTTTCTCGCTAGATCTTTCATAAAGAATATACCAAATTATTGAAACGCAAACCAAAAATATGTTTTTATTTTAAAATATTTCTCCACAATTTTTGTTTGCACCTAAAACTAATGTTTCATGCGTTTGTTTGCTCCTTTCCCAAAAAAACTCGGATAGATTTTTCATAAAGAATGATAGTAAATACTAAATTATTCGGATTCAAACCAATATTTGTTTTCGTTTTGAAATATTTTCCCACAATCTCTGTTTGCACCTAAAACTAATGTTTCCTGCGTTTTCTCGCTAGATCTTTCATAAAGAATATACCAAATTATTGAAACGCAAACCAAAAATATGTTTTTATTTTAAAATATTTCTCCACAATTTTTGTTTGCACCTAAAACTAATGTTTCATGCGTTTGTTTGCTCCTTTCATCCAAAAAAAACTCGGATAGATTTTTCATAAAGAATGATAGTAAATACTAAATTATTCGGATTCAAACCAATATTTGTTTTCGTTTTGAAATATTTTCCCACAATCTCTGTTTGCACCTAAAACTAATGTTTCCTGCGTTTTCTCGCTAGATCTTTCATAAAGAATATACCAAATTATTGAAACGCAAACCAAAAATATGTTTTTATTTTAAAATATTTCTCCACAATTTTTGTTTGCACCTAAAACTAATGTTTCATGCGTTTGTTTGCTCCTTTCATCCAAAAAAAACTCGGATAGATTTTTCATAAAGAATGATAGTAAATACTAAATTATTCGGATTCAAACCAATATTTGTTTTCGTTTTGAAATATTTTCCCACAATCTCTGTTTGCACCTAAAACTAATGTTTCCTGCGTTTTCTCGCTAGATCTTTCATAAAGAATATACCAAATTATTGAAACGCAAACCAAAAATATGTTTTTATTTTAAAATATTTCTCCACAATTTTTGTTTGCACCTAAAACTAATGTTTCATGCGTTTGTTTGCTCCTTTCATCCAAAAAAAACTCGGATAGATTTTTCATAAAGAATGATAGTAAATACTAAATTATTCGGATTCAAACCAATATTTGTTTTCGTTTTGAAATATTTTCCCACAATCTCTGTTTGCACCTAAAACTAATGTTTCCTGCGTTTTCTCGCTAGATCTTTCATAAAGAATATACCAAATTATTGAAACGCAAACCAAAAATATGTTTTTATTTTAAAATATTTCTCCACAATTTTTGTTTGCACCTAAAACTAATGTTTCATGCGTTTGTTTGCTCCTTTCATCCAAAAAAACTCGGATAGATTTTTCATAAAGAATGATAGTAAATACTAAATTATTCGGATTCAAACCAATATTTGTTTTCGTTTTGAAATATTTTCCCACAATCTCTGTTTGCACCTAAAACTAATGTTTCCTGCGTTTTCTCGCTAGATCTTTCATAAAGAATATACCAAATTATTGAAACGCAAACCAAAAATATGTTTTTATTTTAAAATATTTCTCCACAATTTTTGTTTGCACCTAAAACTAATGTTTCATGCGTTTGTTTGCTCGTTTCATCCAAAAAAAACTCGGATAGATTTTTCATAAAGAATGATAGTAAATACTAAATTATTCGGATTCAAACCAATATTTGTTTTCGTTTTGAAATATTTTCCCACAATCTCTGTTTGCACCTAAAACTAATGTTTCCTGCGTTTTCTCGCTAGATCTTTCATAAAGAATATACCAAATTATTGAAACGCAAACCAAAAATATGTTTTTATTTTAAAATATTTCTCCACAATTTTTGTTTGCACCTAAAACTAATGTTTCATGCGTTTGTTTGCTCCTTTCATCCAAAAAAACTCGGATAGATTTTTCATAAAGAATGATAGTAAATACTAAATTATTCGGATTCAAACCAATATTTGTTTTCGTTTTGAAATATTTTCCCACAATCTCTGTTTGCACCTAAAACTAATGTTTCCTGCGTTTTCTCGCTAGATCTTTCATAAAGAATATACCAAATTATTGAAACGCAAACCAAAAATATGTTTTTATTTTAAAATATTTCTCCACAATTTTTGTTTGCACCTAAAACTAATGTTTCATGCGTTTGTTTGCTCCTTTCATCCAAAAAAAACTCGGATAGATTTTTCATAAAGAATGATAGTAAATACTAAATTATTCGGATTCAAACCAATATTTGTTTTCGTTTTGAAATATTTTCCCACAATCTCTGTTTGCACCTAAAACTAATGTTTCCTGCGTTTTCTCGCTAGATCTTTCATAAAGAATATACCAAATTATTGAAACGCAAACCAAAAATATGTTTTTATTTTAAAATATTTCTCCACAATTTTTGTTTGCACCTAAAACTAATGTTTCATGCGTTTGTTTGCTCCTTTCATCCAAAAAAAACTCGGATAGATTTTTCATAAAGAATGATAGTAAATACTAAATTATTCGGATTCAAACCAATATTTGTTTTCGTTTTGAAATATTTTCCCACAATCTCTGTTTGCACCTAAAACTAATGTTTCCTGCGTTTTCTCGCTAGATCTTTCATAAAGAATATACCAAATTATTGAAACGCAAACCAAAAATATGTTTTTATTTTAAAATATTTCTCCACAATTTTTGTTTGCACCTAAAACTAATGTTTCATGCGTTTGTTTGCTCCTTTCATCCAAAAAAAACTCGGATAGATTTTTCATAAAGAATGATAGTAAATACTAAATTATTCGGATTCAAACCAATATTTGTTTTCGTTTTGAAATATTTTCCCACAATCTCTGTTTGCACCTAAAACTAATGTTTCCTGCTTTTTCTCGCTAGATCTTTCATAAAGAATATACCAAATTATTGAAACGCAAACCAAAAACATGTTTTTATTTTAAAATATTTCTCCACAATTTTTGTTTGCACCTAAAACTAATGTTTCATGCGTTTGTTTGCTCGTTTCATCCAAAAAAAACTCGGATAGATTTTTCATAAAGAATGATAGTAAATACTAAATTATTCGGATTCAAACCAAAATTTGTTTTCGTTTTGAAATATTTTCCCACAATCTCTGTTTGCACCTAAAACTAATGTTTCCTGCGTTTTCTCGCTAGATCTTTCGTAAAGAATATACCAAATTATTGAAACGGAAACCAAAAATATGTTTTTATTTTAAAATATTTCTCCACAATCTTTGTTTGTACCTAAAACTTATGTTTCATGCGTTTGTTTGCTCCTTTCATCCAAAAAAAACTCGGATAGATTTTTCATAAAGAATGATAGTAAATACTAAATTATTCAGATTCAAACCAATATTTGTTTTCGTTTTGAAATATTTTCCCACAATCTCTGTTTGCACCTAAAACTAATGTTTCCTGCGTTTTCTCGCTAGATCTTTCATAAAGAATA
>JAJHPC010000016.1:11295367-11313367 GCA_024447665.1 Juncus inflexus
TAGAGAAATATTTTAAAATGAAAATCAATTTTAGTTTGCTTTAAATAATGTAGTATTTATTATCATTCTTTAGAAGAAATCTAGCCGTGTTATTTTTGTTAAAATGAGCAAACAAACGCATGAAATATGAGTTTTAGGTGCAAACAAAGATTGTCGATAAATATTTTAAATTGAACACAAACTTTGCTTTGCATTTGAATAATTTAGTATTTACTATCATTCTTTACGAAAAATCTATCCGAGTTTTTTTGAAAGAAACGAACAAACAAACGCATGAAACATTAGTTTTAGGTGCAAACAAACATTATGGAGAAATATTTTAAACTGAAAATCAATTTTTGTTTGCGTTTAAATAATGTAGTATTTATTATCATTCTTTAGGAAAAATCTAGCCGTGTTATTTTTGTTAAAATGAGCAAACAAACACATGAAACATGAGTTTTAGGTGCAAACAAAGATTGTGGAGAAATATTTTAAATTGAACACAAACTTTGGTTTGCATTTGAATAATTTAGTATTTACTATCATTCATTACGAAAAATCTATCCGATTTTTTTTGAAAGAAACGAGCAAAGAAACGCACGAGACATTAGTTTTAGGTGCAAACAAACATTATGGAGAAATATTTTAAACTGAAAATCAATTTTTGTTTGCGTTTAAATAATGTAGTATTTATTATCATTCTTTAGGAAAAATCTAGCCGTGTTATTTTTGTTAAAATGAGCAAACAAACGAATGAAACATGAGTTTTAGGTGCAAACAAAGAGAAATATTTTAAATTGAACACAAACTTTGCTTTGCATTTGAATAATTTAGTATTTACTATCATTCATTACGAAAAATCTATCCGATTTTTTTTTGAAAGAAACGAGCAAAGAAACGCACGAAACATTAGTTTTAGGTGCAAACAAACATTATGGAGAAATATTTTAAACTGAAAATCAATTTTTGTTTGCGTTTAAATAATGTAGTATTTATTATCATTCTTTAGGAAAAATCTAGCCGTGTTATTTTTGTTAAAATGAGCAAACAAACGAATGAAACATGTGGTTTAGGTGCAAACAAAGATTGTGGAGAAATATTTTAAATTGAACACAAACTTTGGTTTGCATTTGAATAATTTAGTATTTACTATCATTCATTAGGAAAAATCTATCCGATTTTTTTTGAAAGAAACGAACAAAGAAACGCAAGAAACATTAGTTTTAGGTGCAAACAAACATTATGGAGAAATATTTTAAACTGAAAATCAATTTTTGTTTGCGTTTAAATAATGTAGTATTTATTATCATTCTTTAGGAAAAATCTAGCCGTGTTATTTTTGTTAAAATGAGCAAACAAACGCATGAAACATGAGTTTTAGGTGCAAACAAAGATTGTGGAGAAATATTTTAAATTGAACAAAAACTTTGGTTTGCATTTGAATAATTTAGTATTTACTATCATTCTTTACGAAAAATCTATCCGAGTTTTTTTGAAAGAAACGAGCAAAGAAACGCACGAAACATTAGTCTTAGGTGCAAACAAAGATTATAGAGAAATATTTTAAAATGAAAATCAATTTTAGTTTGCTTTAAATAATGTAGTATTTATTATCATTCTTTAGAAAAATCTAGCCGTGTTATTTTTGTTAAAATGAGCAAACAAACGCATGAAACATGAGTTTTAGGTGCAAACAAAGATTGTCGATAAATATTTTAAATTGAACACAAACTTTGGTTTGCATTTGAATAATTTAGTATTTACTATCATTCTTTACGAAAAATCTATCCGATTTTTTTTGAAAGAAACGAACAAACAAACGCATGAAACATTAGTTTTAGGTGCAAACAAACATTATGGAGAAATATTTTAAACTGAAAATCAATTTTTGTTTGCGTTTAAATAATGTAGTATTTATTATCATTCTTTAGGAAAAATCTAGCCGTGTTATTTTTGTTAAAATGAGCAAACAAACGAATGAAACATGAGTTTTAGGTGCAAACAAAGATTGTGGAGAAATATTTTAAATTGAACACAAACTTTGGTTTGCATTTGAATAATTTAGTATTTACTATCATTCATTACGAAAAATCTATCCGATTTTTTTTGAAAGAAACGAACAAAGAAACGCACGAAACATTAGTTTTAGGTGCAAACAAACATTATGGAGAAATATTTTAAACTGAAAATCAATTTTTGTTTGCGTTTAAATAATGTAGTATTTATTATCATTCTTTAGGAAAAATCTAGCCGTGTTATTTTTGTTAAAATGAGCAAACAAACGAATGAAACATGAGTTTTAGGTGCAAACAAAGATTGTGGAGAAATATTTTAAATTGAACACAAACTTTGGTTTGCATTTGAATAATTTAGTATTTACTATCATTCATTACGAAAAATCTATCCGATTTTTTTTGAAAGAAACGAGCAAAGAAACGCACGAAACATTAGTTTTAGGTGCAAACAAACATTATGGAGAAATATTTTAAACTGAAAATCAATTTTTGTTTGCGTTTAAATAATGTAGTATTTATTATCATTCTTTAGGAAAAATCTAGCCGTGTTATTTTTGTTAAAATGAGCAAACAAACGAATGAAACATGTGGTTTAGGTGCAAACAAAGATTGTGGAGAAATATTTTAAATTGAACACAAACTTTGGTTTGCATTTGAATAATTTAGTATTTACTATCATTCATTACGAAAAATCTATCCGATTTTTTTTGAAAGAAACGAACAAAGAAACGCACGAAACATTAGTTTTAGGTGCAAACAAACATTATGGAGAAATATTTTAAACTGAAAATCAATTTTTGTTTGCGTTTAAATAATGTAGTATTTATTATCATTCTTTAGGAAAAATCTAGCCGTGTTATTTTTGTTAAAATGAGCAAACAAACGCATGAAACATGAGTTTTAGGTGCAAACAAAGATTGTGGAGAAATATTTTAAATTGAACACAAACTTTGGTTTGCATTTGAATAATTTAGTATTTACTATCATTCATTACGAAAAATCTATCCGATTTTTTTTGAAAGAAACGAAGCAAAGAAACGCACGAAACATTAGTTTTAGGTGCAAACAAACATTATGGAGAAATATTTTAAACTGAAAATCAATTTTTGTTTGCGTTTAAATAATGTAGTATTTATTATCATTCTTTAGGAAAAATCTAGCCGTGTTATTTTTGTTAAAATGAGCAAACAAACGAATGAAACATGTGGTTTAGGTGCAAACAAAGATTGTGGAGAAATATTTTAAATTGAACACAAACTTTGGTTTGCATTTGAATAATTTAGTATTTACTATCATTCATTACGAAAAATCTATCCGATTTTTTTTGAAAGAAACGAACAAAGAAACGCACGAAACATTAGTTTTAGGTGCAAACAAACATTATGGAGAAATATTTTAAACTGAAAATCAATTTTTGTTTGCGTTTAAATAATGTAGTATTTATTATCATTCTTTAGGAAAAATCTAGCCGTGTTATTTTTGTTAAAATGAGCAAACAAACGAATGAAACATGTGGTTTAGGTGCAAACAAAGATTGTGGAGAAATATTTTAAATTGAACACAAACTTTGGTTTGCATTTGAATAATTTAGTATTTACTATCATTCATTACGAAAAATCTATCCGATTTTTTTTGAAAGAAACGAACAAAGAAACGCACGAAACATTAGTTTTAGGTGCAAACAAACATTATGGAGAAATATTTTAAACTGAAAATCAATTTTTGTTTGCGTTTAAATAATGTAGTATTTATTATCATTCTTTAGGAAAAATCTAGCCGTGTTATTTTTGTTAAAATGAGCAAACAAACGCATGAAACATGAGTTTTAGGTGCAAACAAAGATTGTGGAGAAATATTTTAAATTGAACACAAACTTTGGTTTGCATTTGAATAATTTAGTATTTACTATCATTCATTACGAAAAATCTATCCGATTTTTTTTGAAAGAAACGAGCAAAGAAACGCACGAAACATTAGTTTTAGGTGCAAACAAACATTATGGAGAAATATTTTAAAATGAAAATCAATTTTTGTTTGCGTTTAAATAATGTAGTATTTATTATCATTCTTTAGGAAAAATCTAGCCGTGTTATTTTTGTTAAAATGAGCAAACAAACGCATGAAACATGAGTTTTAGGTGCAAACAAAGATTGTGGAGAAATATTTTAAATTGAACACAAACTTTGGTTTGCATTTGAATAATTTAGTATTTACTATCATTCATTACGAAAAATCTATCCGATTTTTTTTGAAAGAAACGAACAAAGAAACGCACGAAACATTAGTTTTAGGTGCAAACAAACATTATGGAGAAATATTTTAAACTGAAAATCAATTTTTGTTTGCGTTTAAATAATGTAGTATTTATTATCATTCTTTAGGAAAAATCTAGCCGTGTTATTTTTGTTAAAATGAGCAAACAAACGCATGAAACATGAGTTTTAGGTGCAAACAAAGATTGTGGAGAAATATTTTAAATTGAACACAAACTTTGGTTTGCATTTGAATAATTTAGTATTTACTATCATTCATTACGAAAAATCTATCCGATTTTTTTTGAAAGAAACGAGCAAAGAAACGCACGAAACATTAGTTTTAGGTGCAAACAAACATTATGGAGAAATATTTTAAACTGAAAATCAATTTTTGTTTGCGTTTAAATAATGTAGTATTTATTATCATTCTTTAGGAAAAATCTAGCCGTGTTATTTTTGTTAAAATGAGCAAACAAACGAATGAAACATGAGTTTTAGGTGCAAACAAAGATTGTGGAGAAATATTTTAAATTGAACACAAACTTTGGTTTGCATTTGAATAATTTAGTATTTACTATCATTCATTACGAAAAATCTATCCGATTTTTTTTGAAAGAAACGAACAAAGAAACGCACGAAACATTAGTTTTAGGTGCAAACAAACATTATGGAGAAATATTTTAAACTGAAAATCAATTTTTGTTTGCGTTTAAATAATGTAGTATTTATTATCATTCTTTAGGAAAAATCTAGCCGTGTTATTTTTGTTAAAATGAGCAAACAAACGAATGAAACATGTGGTTTAGGTGCAAACAAAGATTGTGGAGAAATATTTTAAATTGAACACAAACTTTGGTTTGCATTTGAATAATTTAGTATTTACTATCATTCATTACGAAAAATCTATCCGATTTTTTTTGAAAGAAACGAACAAAGAAACGCACGAAACATTAGTTTTAGGTGCAAACAAACATTATGGAGAAATATTTTAAACTGAAAATCAATTTTTGTTTGCGTTTAAATAATGTAGTATTTATTATCATTCTTTAGGAAAAATCTAGCCGTGTTATTTTTGTTAAAATGAGCAAACAAACGCATGAAACATGAGTTTTAGGTGCAAACAAAGATTGTGGAGAAATATTTTAAATTGAACACAAACTTTGGTTTGCATTTGAATAATTTAGTATTTACTATCATTCATTACGAAAAATCTATCCGATTTTTTTGAAAGAAACGAACAAAGAAACGCACGAAACATTAGTTTTAGGTGCAAACAAACATTATGGAGAAATATTTTAAACTGAAAATCAATTTTTGTTTGCGTTTAAATAATGTAGTATTTATTATCATTCTTTAGGAAAAATCTAGCCGTGTTATTTTTGTTAAAATGAGCAAACAAACGAATGAAACATGTGTTTTAGGTGCAAACAAAGATTGTGGAGAAATATTTTAAATTGAACACAAACTTTGGTTTGCATTTGAATAATTTAGTATTTACTATCATTCATTACGAAAAATCTATCCGATTTTTTTTGAAAGAAACGAACAAAGAAACGCACGAAACATTAGTTTTAGGTGCAAACAAACATTATGGAGAAATATTTTAAACTGAAAATCAATTTTTGTTTGCGTTTAAATAATGTAGTATTTATTATCATTCTTTAGGAAAAATCTAGCCGTGTTATTTTTGTTAAAATGAGCAAACAAACGAATGAAACATGAGTTTTAGGTGCAAACAAAGATTGTGGAGAAATATTTTAAATTGAACACAAACTTTGGTTTGCATTTGAATAATTTAGTATTTACTATCATTCATTACGAAAAATCTATCCGATTTTTTTTGAAAGAAACGAACAAAGAAACGCACGAAACATTAGTTTTAGGTGCAAACAAACATTATGGAGAAATATTTTAAACTGAAAATCAATTTTTGTTTGCGTTTAAATAATGTAGTATTTATTATCATTCTTTAGGAAAAATCTAGCCGTGTTATTTTTGTTAAAATGAGCAAACAAACGAATGAAACATGTGGTTTAGGTGCAAACAAAGATTGTGGAGAAATATTTTAAATTGAACACAAACTTTGGTTTGCATTTGAATAATTTAGTATTTACTATCATTCATTACGAAAAATCTATCCGATTTTTTTTGAAAGAAACGAGCAAAGAAACGCACGAAACATTAGTTTTAGGTGCAAACAAACATTATGGAGAAATATTTTAAACTGAAAATCAATTTTTGTTTGCGTTTAAATAATGTAGTATTTATTATCATTCTTTAGGAAAAATCTAGCCGTGTTATTTTTGTTAAAATGAGCAAACAAACGAATGAAACATGTGGTTTAGGTGCAAACAAAGATTGTGGAGAAATATTTTAAATTGAACACAAACTTTGGTTTGCATTTGAATAATTTAGTATTTACTATCATTCATTACGAAAAATCTATCCGATTTTTTTTGAAAGAAACGAACAAAGAAACGCACGAAACATTAGTTTTAGGTGCAAACAAACATTATGGAGAAATATTTTAAACTGAAAATCAATTTTTGTTTGCGTTTAAATAATGTAGTATTTATTATCATTCTTTAGGAAAAATCTAGCCGTGTTATTTTTGTTAAAATGAGCAAACAAACGCATGAAACATGAGTTTTAGGTGCAAACAAAGATTGTGGAGAAATATTTTAAATTGAACACAAACTTTGGTTTGCATTTGAATAATTTAGTATTTACTATCATTCATTACGAAAAATCTATCCGATTTTTTTTGAAAGAAACGAGCAAAGAAACGCACGAAACATTAGTTTTAGGTGCAAACAAACATTATGGAGAAATATTTTAAACTGAAAATCAATTTTTGTTTGCGTTTAAATAATGTAGTATTTATTATCATTCTTTAGGAAAAATCTAGCCGTGTTATTTTTGTTAAAATGAGCAAACAAACGAATGAAACATGTGGTTTAGGTGCAAACAAAGATTGTGGAGAAATATTTTAAATTGAACACAAACTTTGGTTTGCATTTGAATAATTTAGTATTTACTATCATTCATTACGAAAAATCTATCCGATTTTTTTTGAAAGAAACGAACAAAGAAACGCACGAAACATTAGTTTTAGGTGCAAACAAACATTATGGAGAAATATTTTAAACTGAAAATCAATTTTTGTTTGCGTTTAAATAATGTAGTATTTATTATCATTCTTTAGGAAAAATCTAGCCGTGTTATTTTTGTTAAAATGAGCAAACAAACGAATGAAACATGTGGTTTAGGTGCAAACAAAGATTGTGGAGAAATATTTTAAATTGAACACAAACTTTGGTTTGCATTTGAATAATTTAGTATTTACTATCATTCATTACGAAAAATCTATCCGATTTTTTTTTGAAAGAAACGAACAAAGAAACGCACGAAACATTAGTTTTAGGTGCAAACAAACATTATGGAGAAATATTTTAAACTGAAAATCAATTTTTGTTTGCGTTTAAATAATGTAGTATTTATTATCATTCTTTAGGAAAAATCTAGCCGTGTTATTTTTGTTAAAATGAGCAAACAAACGAATGAAACATGTGGTTTAGGTGCAAACAAAGATTGTGGAGAAATATTTTAAATTGAACACAAACTTTGGTTTGCATTTGAATAATTTAGTATTTACTATCATTCATTACGAAAAATCTATCCGATTTTTTTTGAAAGAAACGAGCAAAGAAACGCACGAAACATTAGTTTTAGGTGCAAACAAACATTATGGAGAAATATTTTAAACTGAAAATCAATTTTTGTTTGCGTTTAAATAATGTAGTATTTATTATCATTCTTTAGGAAAAATCTAGCCGTGTTATTTTTGTTAAAATGAGCAAACAAACGAATGAAACATGTGGTTTAGGTGCAAACAAAGATTGTGGAGAAATATTTTAAATTGAACACAAACTTTGGTTTGCATTTGAATAATTTAGTATTTACTATCATTCATTACGAAAAATCTATCCGATTTTTTTTGAAAGAAACGAACAAAGAAACGCACGAAACATTAGTTTTAGGTGCAAACAAACATTATGGAGAAATATTTTAAACTGAAAATCAATTTTTGTTTGCGTTTAAATAATGTAGTATTTATTATCATTCTTTAGGAAAAATCTAGCCGTGTTATTTTTGTTAAAATGAGCAAACAAACGCATGAAACATGAGTTTTAGGTGCAAACAAAGATTGTGGAGAAATATTTTAAATTGAACACAAACTTTGGTTTGCATTTGAATAATTTAGTATTTACTATCATTCATTACGAAAAATCTATCCGATTTTTTTTGAAAGAAACGAGCAAAGAAACGCACGAAACATTAGTTTTAGGTGCAAACAAACATTATGGAGAAATATTTTAAACTGAAAATCAATTTTTGTTTGCGTTTAAATAATGTAGTATTTATTATCATTCTTTAGGAAAAATCTAGCCGTGTTATTTTTGTTAAAATGAGCAAACAAACGAATGAAACATGTGGTTTTGGTGCAAACAAAGATTGTGGAGAAATATTTTAAATTGAACACAAACTTTGGTTTGCATTTGAATAATTTAGTATTTACTATCATTCATTACGAAAAATCTATCCGATTTTTTTTTGAAAGAAACGAACAAAGAAACGCACGAAACATTAGTTTTAGGTGCAAACAAACATTATGGAGAAATATTTTAAACTGAAAATCAATTTTTGTTTGCGTTTAAATAATGTAGTATTTATTATCATTCTTTAGGAAAAATCTAGCCGTGTTATTTTTGTTAAAATGAGCAAACAAACGAATGAAACATGTGGTTTAGGTGCAAACAAAGATTGTGGAGAAATATTTTAAATTGAACACAAACTTTGGTTTGCATTTGAATAATTTAGTATTTACTATCATTCATTACGAAAAATCTATCCGATTTTTTTTGAAAGAAACGAACAAAGAAACGCACGAAACATTAGTTTTAGGTGCAAACAAACATTATGGAGAAATATTTTAAACTGAAAATCAATTTTTGTTTGCGTTTAAATAATGTAGTATTTATTATCATTCTTTAGGAAAAATCTAGCCGTGTTATTTTTGTTAAAATGAGCAAACAAACGAATGAAACATGTGTTTTAGGTGCAAACAAAGATTGTGGAGAAATATTTTAAATTGAACACAAACTTTGGTTTGCATTTGAATAATTTAGTATTTACTATCATTCATTACGAAAAATCTATCCGATTTTTTTTGAAAGAAACGAGCAAAGAAACGCACGAAACATTAGTTTTAGGTGCAAACAAACATTATGGAGAAATATTTTAAACTGAAAATCAATTTTTGTTTGCGTTTAAATAATGTAGTATTTATTATCATTCTTTAGGAAAAATCTAGCCGTGTTATTTTTGTTAAAATGAGCAAACAAACGCATGAAACATGAGTTTTAGGTGCAAACAAAGATTGTGGAGAAATATTTTAAATTGAACACAAACTTTGGTTTGCATTTGAATAATTTAGTATTTACTATCATTCATTACGAAAAATCTATCCGATTTTTTTTGAAAGAAACGAACAAAGAAACGCACGAAACATTAGTTTTAGGTGCAAACAAACATTATGGAGAAATATTTTAAACTGAAAATCAATTTTTGTTTGCGTTTAAATAATGTAGTATTTATTATCATTCTTTAGGAAAAATCTAGCCGTGTTATTTTTGTTAAAATGAGCAAACAAACGAATGAAACATGTGGTTTAGGTGCAAACAAAGATTGTGGAGAAATATTTTAAATTGAACACAAACTTTGGTTTGCATTTGAATAATTTAGTATTTACTATCATTCATTACGAAAAATCTATCCGATTTTTTTTGAAAGAAACGAACAAAGAAACGCACGAAACATTAGTTTTAGGTGCAAACAAACATTATGGAGAAATATTTTAAACTGAAAATCAATTTTTGTTTGCGTTTAAATAATGTAGTATTTATTATCATTCTTTAGGAAAAATCTAGCCGTGTTATTTTTGTTAAAATGAGCAAACAAACGAATGAAACATGTGGTTTAGGTGCAAACAAAGATTGTGGAGAAATATTTTAAATTGAACACAAACTTTGGTTTGCATTTGAATAATTTAGTATTTACTATCATTCATTACGAAAAATCTATCCGATTTTTTTTGAAAGAAACGAACAAAGAAACGCACGAAACATTAGTTTTAGGTGCAAACAAACATTATGGAGAAATATTTTAAACTGAAAATCAATTTTTGTTTGCGTTTAAATAATGTAGTATTTATTATCATTCTTTAGGAAAAATCTAGCCGTGTTATTTTTGTTAAAATGAGCAAACAAACGAATGAAACATGTGGTTTAGGTGCAAACAAAGATTGTGGAGAAATATTTTAAATTGAACACAAACTTTGGTTTGCATTTGAATAATTTAGTATTTACTATCATTCATTACGAAAAATCTATCCGATTTTTTTTGAAAGAAACGAACAAAGAAACGCACGAAACATTAGTTTTAGGTGCAAACAAACATTATGGAGAAATATTTTAAACTGAAAATCAATTTTTGTTTGCGTTTAAATAATGTAGTATTTATTATCATTCTTTAGGAAAAATCTAGCCGTGTTATTTTTGTTAAAATGAGCAAACAAACGCATGAAACATGAGTTTTAGGTGCAAACAAAGATTGTGGAGAAATATTTTAAATTGAACACAAACTTTGGTTTGCATTTGAATAATTTAGTATTTACTATCATTCATTACGAAAAATCTATCCGATTTTTTTTGAAAGAAACGAACAAAGAAACGCACGAAACATTAGTTTTAGGTGCAAACAAACATTATGGAGAAATATTTTAAACTGAAAATCAATTTTTGTTTGCGTTTAAATAATGTAGTATTTATTATCATTCTTTAGGAAAAATCTAGCCGTGTTATTTTTGTTAAAATGAGCAAACAAACGAATGAAACATGAGTTTTAGGTGCAAACAAAGATTGTGGAGAAATATTTTAAATTGAACACAAACTTTGGTTTGCATTTGAATAATTTAGTATTTACTATCATTCATTACGAAAAATCTATCCGATTTTTTTTGAAAGAAACGAACAAAGAAACGCACGAAACATTAGTTTTAGGTGCAAACAAACATTATGGAGAAATATTTTAAACTGAAAATCAATTTTTGTTTGCGTTTAAATAATGTAGTATTTATTATCATTCTTTAGGAAAAATCTAGCCGTGTTATTTTTGTTAAAATGAGCAAACAAACGAATGAAACATGTGGTTTTAGGTGCAAACAAAGATTGTGGAGAAATATTTTAAATTGAACACAAACTTTGGTTTGCATTTGAATAATTTAGTATTTACTATCATTCATTACGAAAAATCTATCCGATTTTTTTTGAAAGAAACGAACAAAGAAACGCACGAAACATTAGTTTTAGGTGCAAACAAACATTATGGAGAAATATTTTAAACTGAAAATCAATTTTTGTTTGCGTTTAAATAATGTAGTATTTATTATCATTCTTTAGGAAAAATCTAGCCGTGTTATTTTTGTTAAAATGAGCAAACAAACGAATGAAACATGTGGTTTTAGGTGCAAACAAAGATTGTGGAGAAATATTTTAAATTGAACACAAACTTTGGTTTGCATTTGAATAATTTAGTATTTACTATCATTCATTACGAAAAATCTATCCGATTTTTTTTGAAAGAAACGAACAAAGAAACGCACGAAACATTAGTTTTAGGTGCAAACAAACATTATGGAGAAATATTTTAAACTGAAAATCAATTTTTGTTTGCGTTTAAATAATGTAGTATTTATTATCATTCTTTAGGAAAAATCTAGCCGTGTTATTTTTGTTAAAATGAGCAAACAAACGCATGAAACATGAGTTTTAGGTGCAAACAAAGATTGTGGAGAAATATTTTAAATTGAACACAAACTTTGGTTTGCATTTGAATAATTTAGTATTTACTATCATTCATTACGAAAAATCTATCCGATTTTTTTTGAAAGAAACGAACAAAGAAACGCACGAAACATTAGTTTTAGGTGCAAACAAACATTATGGAGAAATATTTTAAACTGAAAATCAATTTTTGTTTGCGTTTAAATAATGTAGTATTTATTATCATTCTTTAGGAAAAATCTAGCCGTGTTATTTTTGTTAAAATGAGCAAACAAACGAATGAAACATGTGGTTTAGGTGCAAACAAAGATTGTGGAGAAATATTTTAAATTGAACACAAACTTTGGTTTACATTTGAATAATTTAGTATTTACTATCATTCATTACGAAAAATCTATCCGATTTTTTTTTTGAAAGAAACGAACAAAGAAACGCACGAAACATTAATTTTAGGTGCAAACAAACATTATGGAGAAATATTTTTAAACTGAAAATCAATTTTTGTTTGCGTTTAAATAATGTAGTATTTATTATCATTCTTTAGGAAAAATCTAGCCGTGTTATTTTTGTTAAAATGAGCAAACAAACGCATGAAACATGAGTTTTAGGTGCAAACAAAGATTGTGGAGAAATATTTTAAATTGAACACAAACTTTGGTTTGCATTTGAATAATTTAGTATTTACTATCATTCATTACGAAAAATCTATCCGATTTTTTTTGAAAGAAACGAGCAAAGAAACGCACGAAACATTAGTTTTAGGTGCAAACAAACATTATGGAGAAATATTTTAAACTGAAAATCAATTTTTGTTTGCGTTTAAATAATGTAGTATTTATTATCATTCTTTAGGAAAAATCTAGCCGTGTTATTTTTGTTAAAATGAGCAAACAAACGAATGAAACATGTGGTTTAGGTGCAAACAAAGATTGTGGAGAAATATTTTAAATTGAACACAAACTTTGGTTTGCATTTGAATAATTTAGTATTTACTATCATTCATTACGAAAAATCTATCCGATTTTTTTTGAAAGAAACGAACAAAGAAACGCACGAAACATTAGTTTTAGGTGCAAACAAACATTATGGAGAAATATTTTAAACTGAAAATCAATTTTTGTTTGCGTTTAAATAATGTAGTATTTATTATCATTCTTTAGGAAAAATCTAGCCGTGTTATTTTTGTTAAAATGAGCAAACAAACGAATGAAACATGTGTTTTAGGTGCAAACAAAGATTGTGGAGAAATATTTTAAATTGAACACAAACTTTGGTTTGCATTTGAATAATTTAGTATTTACTATCATTCATTACGAAAAATCTATCCGTTTTTTTTTGAAAGAAACGAACAAAGAAACGCACGAAACATTAGTTTTAGGTGCAAACAAACATTATGGAGAAATATTTTAAACTGAAAATCAATTTTTGTTTGCGTTTAAATAATGTAGTATTTATTATCATTCTTTAGGAAAAATCTAGCCGTGTTATTTTTGTTAAAATGAGCAAACAAACGAATGAAACATGTGGTTTAGGTGCAAACAAAGATTGTGGAGAAATATTTTAAATTGAACACAAACTTTGGTTTGCATTTGAATAATTTAGTATTTACTATCATTCATTACGAAAAATCTATCCGATTTTTTTTGAAAGAAACGAACAAAGAAACGCACGAAACATTAGTTTTAGGTGCAAACAAACATTATGGAGAAATATTTTAAACTGAAAATCAATTTTTGTTTGCGTTTAAATAATGTAGTATTTATTATCATTCTTTAGGAAAAATCTAGCCGTGTTATTTTTGTTAAAATGAGCAAACAAACGAATGAAACATGTGGTTTTAGGTGCAAACAAAGATTGTGGAGAAATATTTTAAATTGAACACAAACTTTGGTTTGCATTTGAATAATTTAGTATTTACTATCATTCATTACGAAAAATCTATCCGATTTTTTTTGAAAGAAACGAACAAAGAAACGCACGAAACATTAGTTTTAGGTGCAAACAAACATTATGGAGAAATATTTTAAACTGAAAATCAATTTTTGTTTGCGTTTAAATAATGTAGTATTTATTATCATTCTTTAGGAAAAATCTAGCCGTGTTATTTTTGTTAAAATGAGCAAACAAACGAATGAAACATGTGTTTTAGGTGCAAACAAAGATTGTGGAGAAATATTTTAAATTGAACACAAACTTTGGTTTGCATTTGAATAATTTAGTATTTACTATCATTCATTACGAAAAATCTATCCGATTTTTTTTGAAAGAAACGAACAAAGAAACGCACGAAACATTAGTTTTAGGTGCAAACAAACATTATGGAGAAATATTTTAAACTGAAAATCAATTTTTGTTTGCGTTTAAATAATGTAGTATTTATTATCATTCTTTAGGAAAAATCTAGCCGTGTTATTTTTGTTAAAATGAGCAAACAAACGAATGAAACATGTGGTTTTAGGTGCAAACAAAGATTGTGGAGAAATATTTTAAATTGAACACAAACTTTGGTTTGCATTTGAATAATTTAGTATTTACTATCATTCATTACGAAAAATCTATCCGATTTTTTTTGAAAGAAACGAACAAAGAAACGCACGAAACATTAGTTTTAGGTGCAAACAAACATTATGGAGAAATATTTTAAACTGAAAATCAATTTTTGTTTGCGTTTAAATAATGTAGTATTTATTATCATTCTTTAGGAAAAATCTAGCCGTGTTATTTTTGTTAAAATGAGCAAACAAACGAATGAAACATGTGGTTTAGGTGCAAACAAAGATTGTGGAGAAATATTTTAAATTGAACACAAACTTTGGTTTGCATTTGAATAATTTAGTATTTACTATCATTCATTACGAAAAATCTATCCGATTTTTTTTTGAAAGAAACGAACAAAGAAACGCACGAAACATTAATTTTAGGTGCAAACAAACATTATGGAGAAATATTTTAAACTGAAAATCAATTTTTGTTTGCGTTTAAATAATGTAGTATTTATTATCATTCTTTAGGAAAAATCTAGCCGTGTTGTTTTTGTTAAAATGAGCAAACAAACGCATGAAGCATGTGGTTTAGGTGCAAACAAAGATTGTGGAGAAATATTTTAAATTGAACACAAACTTTGGTTTGCATTTGAATAATTTAGTATTTACTATCATTCATTACGAAAAATCTATCCGATTTTTTTTGAAAGAAACGAAGCAAAGAAACGCACGAAACATTAGTTTTAGGTGCAAACAAACATTATGGAGAAATATTTTAAACTGAAAATCAATTTTTGTTTGCGTTTAAATAATGTAGTATTTATTATCATTCTTTAGGAAAAATCTAGCCGTGTTATTTTTGTTAAAATGAGCAAACAAACGAATGAAACATGTGGTTTTAGGTGCAAACAAAGATTGTGGAGAAATATTTTAAATTGAACACAAACTTTGGTTTGCATTTGAATAATTTAGTATTTACTATCATTCATTACGAAAAATCTATCCGATTTTTTTTGAAAGAAACGAACAAAGAAACGCACGAAACATTAGTTTTAGGTGCAAACAAACATTATGGAGAAATATTTTAAACTGAAAATCAATTTTTGTTTGCGTTTAAATAATGTAGTATTTATTATCATTCTTTAGGAAAAATCTAGCCGTGTTATTTTTGTTAAAATGAGCAAACAAACGAATGAAACATGAGTGGTTTAGGTGCAAACAAAGATTGTGGAGAAATATTTTAAATTGAACACAAACTTTGGTTTGCATTTGAATAATTTAGTATTTACTATCATTCATTACGAAAAATCTATCCGATTTTTTTTGAAAGAAACGAACAAAGAAACGCACGAAACATTAGTTTTAGGTGCAAACAAACATTATGGAGAAATATTTTAAACTGAAAATCAATTTTTGTTTGCGTTTAAATAATGTAGTATTTATTATCATTCTTTAGGAAAAATCTAGCCGTGTTATTTTTGTTAAAATGAGCAAACAAACGAATGAAACATGTGGTTTAGGTGCAAACAAAGATTGTGGAGAAATATTTTAAATTGAACACAAACTTTGGTTTGCATTTGAATAATTTAGTATTTACTATCATTCATTACGAAAAATCTATCCGTTTTTTTTTTGAAAGAAATGAACAAAGAAACGCACGAAACATTAATTTTAGGTGCAAACAAACATTATGGAGAAATATTTTAAACTGAAAATCAATTTTTGTTTGCGTTTAAATAATGTAGTATTTATTATCATTCTTTAGGAAAAATCTAGCCGTGTTATTTTTGTTAAAATGAGCAAACAAACGAATGAAACATGTGGTTTTAGGTGCAAACAAAGATTGTGGAGAAATATTTTAAATTGAACACAAACTTTGGTTTGCATTTGAATAATTTAGTATTTACTATCATTCATTACGAAAAATCTATCCGATTTTTTTGAAAGAAACGAACAAAGAAACGCACGAAACATTAGTTTTAGGTGCAAACAAACATTATGGAGAAATATTTTTAAACTAAAAATCAATTTTTGTTTGCGTTTAAATAATGTAGTATTTATTATCATTCTTTAGGAAAAATCTAGCCGTGTTATTTTTGTTAAAATGAGCAAACAAACGAATGAAACATGTGGTTTAGGTGCAAACAAAGATTGTGGAGAAATATTTTAAATTGAACACAAACTTTGGTTTGCATTTGAATAATTTAGTATTTACTATCATTCATTACGAAAAATCTATCCGATTTTTTTTGAAAGAAACGAACAAAGAAACACACGAAACATTAGTTTTAGGTGCAAACAAACATTATGGAGAAATATTTTTAAACTGAAAATCAATTTTTGTTTGCGTTTAAATAATGTAGTATTTATTATCATTCTTTAGGAAAAATCTAGCCGTGTTATTTTTGTTAAAATGAGCAAACAAACGCATGAAACATGAGTTTTAGGTGCAAACAAAGATTGTGGAGAAATATTTTAAATTGAACACAAACTTTGGTTTGCATTTGAATAATTTAGTATTTACTATCATTCATTACGAAAAATCTATCCGATTTTTTTTGAAAGAAACGAACAAAGAAACGCACGAAACATTAGTTTTAGGTGCAAACAAACATTATGGAGAAATATTTTAAACTGAAAATCAATTTTTGTTTGCGTTTAAATAATGTAGTATTTATTATCATTCTTTAGGAAAAATCTAGCCGTGTTATTTTTGTTAAAATGAGCAAACAAACGAATGAAACATGTGGTTTAGGTGCAAACAAAGATTGTGGAGAAATATTTTAAATTGAACACAAACTTTGGTTTGCATTTGAATAATTTAGTATTTACTATCATTCATTACGAAAAATCTATCCGATTTTTTTTGAAAGAAACGAACAAAGAAACGCACGAAACATTAGTTTTAGGTGCAAACAAACATTATGGAGAAATATTTTAAACTGAAAATCAATTTTTGTTTGCGTTTAAATAATGTAGTATTTATTATCATTCTTTAGGAAAAATCTAGCCGTGTTATTTTTGTTAAAATGAGCAAACAAACGAATGAAACATGTGGTTTAGGTGCAAACAAAGATTGTGGAGAAATATTTTAAATTGAACACAAACTTTGGTTTGCATTTGAATAATTTAGTATTTACTATCATTCATTACGAAAAATCTATCCGATTTTTTTTGAAAGAAACGAACAAAGAAACGCACGAAACATTAGTTTTAGGTGCAAACAAACATTATGGAGAAATATTTTAAACTGAAAATCAATTTTTGTTTGCGTTTAAATAATGTAGTATTTATTATCATTCTTTAGGAAAAATCTAGCCGTGTTATTTTTGTTAAAATGAGCAAACAAACGAATGAAACA
>JAJHPC010000016.1:11313667-11325490 GCA_024447665.1 Juncus inflexus
CCAAACAAACATTACGGAGAAATATTTTAAACTGAAAATCATTTTTTATTTGCGTTTAAATAATGTAGTATTTATTATCATTCTTTAGGAAAAATCTAGCCGTGTTATTTTTGTTAAAATGAGCAAACAAACGAATGAAACATGAAGTTTAGGTGCAAATAAAGATTGTGGAGAAATATTTTAAATTGAACACAAACTTTGGTTTGCATTTGAATAATTTAGTATTTGCTATCATTCATTACGAAAAATCTATCCGAATTTTTTTGAAAGAAACGAACAAAGAAACGCACGAAACATTAGTTTTAGGTGCAAACAAACATTATGGAGAAATATTTTAAACTGAAAATCAATTTTTGTTTGCGTTTAAATAATGTAGTATTTATTATCATTCTTATGGAAAAATCTAGCCGTGTTATTTTTGTTAAAATGAGCAAACAAACGAATGAAACATGAGTTTTAGGTGCAAACAAAGATTGTGGAGAAATATTTTAAATTGAACACAAACATTGGTTTGCATTTGAATAATTTAGTATTTACTATCATTCATTACGAAAAATCTGTCCGTGTTAATTTTGTTAAAATGGGCAAACAAACGAATGAAACATGTGGTTTAGGTGCAAACAAAGATTGTGGAGAAATATTTTAAATTGAACACAAACTTTGGTTTGCATTTGAATAATTTAGTATTTACTATCATTCATTACGAAAAATCTGTCCGATTTTTTTTGAAAGAAACGAACAAAGAAACGCACGAAACATTAGTTTTAGGTGCAAACAAACATTATGGAGAAATATTTTAAACTGAAAATAAATTTTTGTTAGCGTTTAAATAATGTAGTATTTATTATCATTCTTTAGGAAAAATCTAGCCGTGTTATTTTTGATAAAATGAGCAAACAAACGCATGAAACATGAGTTTTAGGTGCAAACAAAGATTGTGGAGAAATATTTTAAATTGAACAAAAACTTTGGTTTGCATTTGAATAATTTAGTATTTACTATCATTCTTTACGAAAAATCTATCCGAGGTTTTTTTGAAAGAAACGAGCAAAGAAACGCACGAAACATTAGTCTTAGGTGCAAACAAAGATTATAGGGAAATATTTTAAAAAGAAAATCAACTTTAGTTTGCTTTCAATAATGTAGTATTTATTATCATTCTTTAGAAAAAATCTAGCCGTGTTATTTTTGTTAAAATGAGCAAACAAACGCATGAAATATGAGTTTTAGGTGCAAACAAAGATTGTGGAGAATTATTTTAAATTGAACAGAAACTTTGGTTTGCATTTGAATAATTTAGTATTTACTATCATTCATTACGAAAAATCTATCCGTGTTATTCTTGTTAAAATGAGGAAACAAACGCATGAAACATGAGTTTTAGGTGCAAACAAAGATTGTGGAGAAATATTTTAAATTGAACACAAACTTTGGTTTGCATTTGAATAATTTCGTATTTACTATCATTCATTACGAAAAATCTATCCGTGTTAATTTTGTTAAAATGAGCAAACAAACGAATGAAACGTGTGGTTTAGGTGCAAACAAAGATTGTGGAGATATATTTTAAATTGAACACGAACTTTGGTTTGCATTTGAATAATTTAGTATTTATTATCATTCATTACGAAAAATCTATCCGATTTTTTTTTGAAAGAAACGAACAAAGAAACGCACGAAACATTAGTTTTAGGTGCAAACAAACATTATGGAGAAATATTTTAAACTGAAAATCAATTTTTGGTTGCGTTTAAATAATGTAGTATTTATTATCATTCTTTAGGAAAAATCTAGCCGTGTTATTTTTGTTAAAATGAGCAAACAAACGCATGAAATATGAGTTTTAAGTGCAAACAAAGATTGTCGATAAATATTTTAAATTGAACACAAACTTTGGTTTGCATTTGAATAATTTAGTATTTATTATCATTCATTACGAAAAATCTATCCGATTTTTTTTTGAAAGAAACGAACAAAGAAACGCACGAAACATTAGTTTTAGGTGCAAACAAACATTATGGAGAAATATTTTATACTGAAAATCAATTTTTGTTTGCGTTTAAATAATGTAGTATTTATTATCATTCTTTAGGAAAAATCTAGCCGTGTTATTTTTTTTAAAATGAGCAAACACACGCACGAAACATGAGTTTTAGGTGCAAACAAAGATTGTGGAGAAATATTTTAAATTGAACAGAAACTTTGGTTTGCATTTGAATAATTCAGTATTTACTATCATTCATTACGAAAAATCTATCCGTGTTATTCCTGTTAAAATGAGCAAACAAACGCATGAAACATGAGTTTTAGGTACAAACAAAGATTGTGGAGAAATATTTTAAATTGAACACAAACTTTGGTTTGCATTTGAATAATTTAGTATTTACTATCATTCATTACGAAAAATCTATCCGTGTTAATTTTGTTAAAATGAGCAAACAAACGAATGAAACGTGTGGTTTAGGTGCAAACAAAGATTGTGGAGAAATATTTTAAATTGAACACTAACTTTGGTTTGCATTTGAATAATTTAGAATTTATTATCATTCATTACGAAAAATCTATCCGATTTTTTTTTGAAAGAAACGAACAAAGAAACGCACGAAACATTAGTTTTAGGTGCAAACAAACATTATGGAGAAATATTTTAAACTGAAAATCAATTTTTGTTTGCGTTTAAATAATGTAGTATTTGTTATCATTCTTTAGGAAAAATCTAGCCGTGTTATTTTTGTTAAAATGAGCAAACAAACGCATGAAATATGAGTTTTAAGTGCAAACAAAGATTGTCGATAAATATTTTAATTTGAACACAAACTTCGGTTTGCATTTGAATAATTTATGGTTTACTATCATTCTTTACGAAAAATCTATTCGAGTTCTTTTGAAAGAAATGAACAGAGAAACGCATGAAACATTAGTTTTAGGTGCAAACAAACATTATGGATAAATATGTTCTACTGAAAATCAATTTTTGTTTGCGTTTAAATAATGTAGTATTTATTATCATTCTTTTGGAAAAATCTAGCCGTGTTATTTTTGTTAAAATGAGCAAACAAACGCATGAAACATGAGTTTTAGGTGCAAACAAAGATTGTGGAGAAATATTTTAAATTGAACACAAACTTTGGTTTGCATTTGAATAATTTAGTATTTACTATCATTCATTCCGAAAAATCTATCCGTGTTAATTTTGTTAAAATGAGCAAACAAACGAATGAAACACGTGGTTTAGGTGCAAACAAAGATTGTGGAGAAATATTTTAAATTGAACACAAACTTTGGTTTGCATTTGAATAATTTAGTATTTACTATCATTCAATACGAAAAATCTATTCGATTTTTTTTTGAAAGAAACGAACAAAGAAACGCACGAAACATTAGTTTTAGGTGCAAACGAACATTATGGAGAAATATTTTAAACTGAAAATCAATTTTTGTTTGCGTTTAAATAATGTAGTATTTATTATCATTATTTAGGAAAAATCTAGCCGTGTTATTTTTGTTAAAATGAGCAAACAAACGCATGAAATATGAGTTTTAAGTGCAAACAAAGATTGTGGAGAAATATTTTAAATTGAACACAAACTTTGGTTTGCATGTGAATAATTTATTGTTTACTATCATTCTTTACGAAAAATCTATTCGAGTTCTTTTGAAAGAAATGAACAAAGAAACGCATGAAACAATAGTTTTAGGTGCAAACAAACATTATGGAGAAATATTTTATACTTAAAATCAATTTTTGTTTGCGTTTAAATAATGTAGTATTTATTATCATTCTTTAGGAAAAATCTAGCCGTGTTATTTTTGTTAAAATGAGCAAACAAACGCATGAAACATGAGTTTTAGGTGCAAACAAAGATTGTGGAGAAATATTTTAAATTGAACACAAACTTTGGTTTGCATTTGAATAATTTAGTATTTACTATCATTCATTCCGAAAAATCTATCCGTGTTAATTTTGTTAAAATGAGCAAACAAACGAATGAAACACGTGGTTTAGGTGCAAACAAAGATTGTGGAGAAATATTTTAAATTGAACACAAACTTTGGTTTGCATTTGAATAATTTAGTATTTACTATCATTCAATACGAAAAATCTATTCGATTTTTTTTGAAAGAAACGAACAAAGAAACGCACGAAACATTAGTTTTAGGTGCAAACGAACATTATGGAGAAATATTTTAAACTGAAAATCAATTTTTGTTTGCGTTTAAATAATGTAGTATTTATTATCATTATTTAGGAAAAATCTAGCCGTGTTATTTTTGTTAAAATGAGCAAACAAACGCATGAAATATGAGTTTTAAGTGCAAACAAAGATTGTGGAGAAATATTTTAAATTGAACACAAACTTTGGTTTGCATGTGAATAATTTATTGTTTACTATCATTCTTTACGAAAAATCTATTCGAGTTCTTTTGAAAGAAATGAACAAAGAAACGCATGAAACAATAGTTTTAGGTGCAAACAAACATTATGGAGAAATATTTTATACTTAAAATCAATTTTTGTTTGCGTTTAAATAATGTAGTATTTATTATCATTCTTTAGGAAAAATCTAGCCGTGTTATTTTTGTTAAAATGAGCAAACAAACGCATGAAACATGAGTTTTAGGTGCAAACAAAGATTGTGGAGAAATATTTTGAATTGAACACAAACTTTGGTTTGCATTTGAATAATTTAGTATTTTCTATCATTCATTACGATAAATCTATCCGTGTTATTCTTGTTAAAATGAGCAAACAAACGCATGAAACATGAGTTTTAGGTGCAAACAAAGATTGTGGAGAAATATTTTAAATTGAACACAAACTTTGGTTTGCATTTGAATAATTTATTGTTTACTATCATTCTTTACGAAAAATCTATTCGAGTTCTTTTGAAAGAAATGAACAAAGAAACGCATGAAACAATAGTTTTAGGTGCAAACAAACATTGTGGAGAAATATTTTATACTTAAAATCAATTTTTGTTTGCGTTTTAATAATGTAGTATTTATTATCATTATTTAGGAAAAATCTAGCCGTGTTATTTTTGTTAAAATGAGCAAACAAACGCATGAAATATGAGTTTTAAGTGCAAACAAAGATTGTCGATAAATATTTTAAATTGAACACAAACTTCGGTTTGCATTTGAATAATTTATGGTTTACTATCATTCTTTACGAAAAATCTATTCGAGTTCTTTTGAAAGAAATGAACAAAGAAACGCATGAAACATTAGTTTTAGGTGCAAACAAACATTATGGAGAAATATGTTATACTGAAAATCAATTTTTGTTTGCGTTTAAATAATGTAGTATTTATTATCATTCTTTAGGAAAAATCTAGCCGTGTTATTTTTATTAAAATGACCAAACAAACGCATGAAACATGAGTTTTAGGTGCAAACAAAGATTGTGGAGAAATATTTTAAATTGAACACAAACTTTGGTTTGCATTTGAATAATTTAGTATTTACTATCATTCATTCCGAAAAATCTATCCGTGTTAATTTTGTTAAAATGAGCAAACAAACGAATGAAACACGTGGTTTAGGTGCAAACAAAGATTGTGGAGAAATATTTTAAATTGAACACAAACTTTGGTTTGCATTTCAATAATTTAGTATTTACTATCATTCAATACGAAAAATCTATCCGATTTTTTTTTGAAAGAAACGAACAAAGAAACGCACGAAACATTAGTTTTAGGTGCAAACAAACATTATGGAGAAATATTTTAAACTGAAAATCAATTTTTGGTTGAGTTTAAATAATGTAGTATTTATTATCATTCTTTAGGAAAAATCTAGCCGTGTTATTTTTGTTAAAATGAGCAAACAAACGCATGAAATATGAGTTTTAAGTGCAAACAAAGATTGTGGAGAAATATTTTAAATTGAACACAAACTTTGGTTTGCATGTGAATAATTTATTGTTTACTATCATTCTTTACGAAAAATCTATTCGAGTTCTTTTGAAAGAAATGAACAAAGAAACGCATGAAACAATAGTTTTAGGTGCAAACAAACATTATGGAGAAATATTTTATACTTAAAATCAATTTTTGTTTGCGTTTAAATAATGTAGTATTTATTATCATTCTTTAGGAAAAATCTAGCCGTGTTATTTTTGTTAAAATGAGCAAACAAACGCATGAAACATGAGTTTTAGGTGCAAACAAAGATTGTGGAGAAATATTTTAAATTGAACACAAACTTTGGTTTGCATTTGAATAATTTAGTATTTACTATCATTCAATACGAAAAATCTATTCGATTTTTTTTTGAAAGAAACGAACAAAGAAACGCACGAAACATTAGTTTTAGGTGCAAACGAACATTATGGAGAAATATTTTAAACTGAAAATCAATTTTTGTTTGCGTTTAAATAATGTAGTATTTATTATCATTATTTAGGAAAAATCTAGCCGTGTTATTTTTGTTAAAATGAGCAAACAAACGCATGAAATATGAGTTTTAAGTGCAAACAAAGATTGTGGAGAAATATTTTAAATTGAACACAAACTTTGGTTTGCATGTGAATAATTTATTGTTTACTATCATTCTTTACGAAAAATCTATTCGAGTTCTTTTGAAAGAAATGAACAAAGAAACGCATGAAACAATAGTTTTAGGTGCAAACAAACATTATGGAGAAATATTTTATACTTAAAATCAATTTTTGTTTGCGTTTAAATAATGTAGTATTTATTATCATTCTTTAGGAAAAATCTAGCCGTGTTATTTTTGTTAAAATGAGCAAACAAACGCATGAAACATGAGTTTTAGGTGCAAACAAAGATTGTGGAGAAATATTTTGAATTGAACACAAACTTTGGTTTGCATTTGAATAATTTAGTATTTTCTATCATTCATTACGATAAATCTATCCGTGTTATTCTTGTTAAAATGAGCAAACAAACGCATGAAACATGAGTTTTAGGTGCAAACAAAGATTGTGGAGAAATATTTTAAATTGAACACAAACTTTGGTTTGCATTTGAATAATTTATTGTTTACTATCATTCTTTACGAAAAATCTATTCGAGTTCTTTTGAAAGAAATGAACAAAGAAACGCATGAAACAATAGTTTTAGGTGCAAACAAACATTGTGGAGAAATATTTTATACTTAAAATCAATTTTTGTTTGCGTTTTAATAATGTAGTATTTATTATCATTATTTAGGAAAAATCTAGCCGTGTTATTTTTGTTAAAATGAGCAAACAAACGCATGAAATATGAGTTTTAAGTGCAAACAAAGATTGTCGATAAATATTTTAAATTGAACACAAACTTCGGTTTGCATTTGAATAATTTATGGTTTACTATCATTCTTTACGAAAAATCTATTCGAGTTCTTTTGAAAGAAATGAACAAAGAAACGCATGAAACATTAGTTTTAGGTGCAAACAAACATTATGGAGAAATATGTTATACTGAAAATCAATTTTTGTTTGCGTTTAAATAATGTAGTATTTATTATCATTCTTTAGGAAAAATCTAGCCGTGTTATTTTTGTTAAAATGACCAAACAAACGCATGAAACATGAGTTTTAGGTGCAAACAAAGATTGTGGAGAAATATTTTAAATTGAACACAAACTTTGGTTTGCATTTGAATAATTTAGTATTTACTATCATTCATTCCGAAAAATCTATCCGTGTTAATTTTGTTAAAATGAGCAAACAAACGAATGAAACACGTGGTTTAGGTGCAAACAAAGATTGTGGAGAAATATTTTAAATTGAACACAAACTTTGGTTTGCATTTCAATAATTTAGTATTTACTATCATTCAATACGAAAAATCTATCCGATTTTTTTTTGAAAGAAACGAACAAAGAAACGCACGAAACATTAGTTTTAGGTGCAAACAAACATTATGGAGAAATATTTTAAACTGAAAATCAATTTTTGGTTGAGTTTAAATAATGTAGTATTTATTATCATTCTTTAGGAAAAATCTAGCCGTGTTATTTTTGTTAAAATGAGCAAACAAACGCATGAAATATGAGTTTTAAGTGCAAACAAAGATTGTCGATAAATATTTTAAATTGAACACAAACTTTGGTTTGCATTTGAATAGTTTAGTGTTTACTATCATTCTTTACGAAAAATCTATTCGAGTTCTTTTGAAAGAAACGAACAAAGAAACGCACGAAACATTAGTTTTAGGTGCAAACAAACATTATGGAGAAATATTTTATACTGAAAATCAATTTTTGTTTGCGTTTAAATAATGTAGTATTTATTATCATTCTTTAGGAAAAATCTAGCCGTGTTATTTTTTTTAAAATGAGCAAACACACGCACGAAACATGAGTTTTAGGTGCAAACAAAGATTGTGGAGAAATATTTTAAATTGAACAGAAACTTTGGTTTGCATTTGAATAATTCAGTATTTACTATCATTCATTACGAAAAATCTATCCGTGTTATTCCTGTTAAAATGAGCAAACAAACGCATGAAACATGAGTTTTAGGTACAAACAAAGATTGTGGAGAAATATTTTAAATTGAACACAAACTTTGGTTTGCATTTGAATAATTTAGTATTTACTATCATTCATTACGAAAAAATCTATCCGTGTTAATTTTGTTAAAATGAGCAAACAAACGAATGAAACGTGTGGTTTAGGTGCAAACAAAGATTGTGGAGAAATATTTTAAATTAAACACAAACTTTGGTTTGCATTTGAATAATTTAGTATTTATTATCATTCATTACGAAAAATCTATCCGATTTTTTTTTGAAAGAAACGAACAAAGAAACGCACGAAACATTAGTTTTAGGTGCAAACAAACATTATGGAGAAATATTTTAAACTGAAAATCAATTTTTGTTTGCGTTTAAATAATGTAGTATTTATTATCATTCTTTAGGAAAAATCTAGCCGTGTTATTTTTGTTAAAATGAGCAAACAAACGCATGAAATATTAGTTTTAAGTGCAAACAAAGATTGTCGATAAATATTTTAAATTGAACACAAACTTTGGTTTGCATGTGAATAATTTATTGTTTACTATCATTCTTTACGAAAAATCTATTCGAGTTCTTTTGAAAGAAATGAACAAAGAAACGCATGAAGCAATAGTTTTAGGTGCAAACAAACATTATGGAGAAATATTTTATACTTAAAATCAATTTTTGTTTGCGTTTAAATAATGTAGTATTTATTATCATTATTTAGGAAAAATCTAGCCGTGTTATTTTTGTTAAAATGAGCAAACAAACGCATGAAACATGAGTTTTAGGTGCAAACAAAGATTGTGGAGAAATATTTTAAATTGAACACAAACTTTGGTTTGCACTTGAATAATTTAGTATTTACTATCATTCATTACGATAAATCTATCCGATTTTTTTTGAAAGAAACGAACAAAGAAACGCACGAAACATTAGTTTTAGGTGTAAACAAACATTATGGGGAAATATTTTAAACTGAAAATCAATTTTTGTTTGCGTTTAAATAATGTAGTATTTATTATCATTCTTTAGGAAAAATCTAGCCGTGTTATTTTTGTTAAAATGAGCAAACAAACGCATGAAACATGAGTTTTAGGTGCAAACAAAGATTGTGGAGAAATATTTTGAATTGAACACAAACTTTGGTTTGCATTTGAATAATTTAGTATTTTCTATCATTCATTACGATAAATCTATCCGTGTTATTCTTGTTAAAATGAGCAAACAAACGCATGAAACATGAGTTTTAGGTGCAAACAAAGATTGTGGAGAAATATTTTAAATTGAACACAAACTTTGGTTTGCATTTGAATAATTTATTATTTACTATCATTCATTACGAAAAATCTATCCGTGTTAATTTTGTTAAAATGAGCAAACAAACGAATGAAACATGTGGTTTAGGTGCAAACAAAGATTGTGGAGAAATATTTTAATTTAAACACAAACTTTGGTTTGCATTTGAATAATTTAGTATTTACTATCATTCATTACGAAAAATCTATCCGATTTTTTTTTGAAAGAAACGAACAAAGAAACGCACGAAACATTAGTTTTAGGTGCAAACAAACATTATGGAGAAATATTTTAAACTGAAAATCAATTTTTGTTTGCGTTTAAATAATGTAGTATTTATTATCATTCTTTTGGAAAAATCTAGCCGTGTTATTTTTGTTAAAATGAGCAAAGAAACGAATGAAACATGAGTTTTAGGTGCAAACAAAGATTGTGGAGAAATATTTTAAATTGAACACAAACTTTGGTTTGCATTTGAATAATTTAGTATTTACTATCATTCATTACGAAAAATCTATCCGTGTTATTCTTGTTAAAATGAGCAAACAAACGCATGAAACATGAGTTTTAGGTGCAAACAAAGATTGTGGAGAAATATTTTAAATTGAACACAAACTTTGGTTTGCATTTGAATAATTTAGTATTTACAATCATTCATTACGAAAAATCTATCCGTGTTAATTTTGTTAAAATGAGCAAACAAACGAATGAAACATGTGGTTTAGGTGCAAACAAAGATTGTGGAGAAATATTTTAAATTGAACACAAACTTTGGTTTGCATTTGAATAATTTAGTATTTACTATCATTCATTACGAAAAATCTATCCGATTTTTTTTTGAAAGAAACGAACAAAGAAACGCACGAAACATTAGTTTTAGGTGCAAGCAAACATTATGGAGAAATATTTTAAACTGAAAATCAATTTTTGGTTGCGTTTAAATAATGTAGTATTTATTATCATTCTTTAGGAAAAATCTAGCTGTGTTATTTTTGTTAAAATGAGCAAACAAACGCATGAAATATGAGTTTTAAGTGCAAACAAAGATTGTCGATAAATATTTTAAATTGAACACAAACTTTGGTTTGCATTTGAATAATTTAGTGTTTACTATCATTCTTTACGAAAAATCTATTCGAGTTCTTTTGAAAGAAACGAACAAAGAAAAGAACGAAACATTAGTTTTAGGTGCAAACAAACATTATGGAGAAATATTTTATACTGAAAATCAATTTTTGTTTGCGTTTAAATAATGTAGTATTTATTATCATTCTTTAGGAAAAATCTAGCCGTGTTATTTGTGTTAAAATGAGCAAACAAACGCATGAAACATGAGTTTTAGATGCAAACAAAGATTGTGGAGAAATATTTTAAATTGAACAGAAACTTTGGTTTGCATTTGAATAATTTAGTATTTACTATCATTCATTACGAAAAATCTATCCGTGTTATTCTTGTTAAAATGAGAAAATAAATTCATGAAACATGAGTTTTAGGTGCAAACAAAGATTGTGGAGAAATATTTTAAATTGAACACAAACTTTGGTTTGCATTTGAATAATTTAGTATTTACTATCATTCATTACGAAAAATCTATCCGTGTTAATTTTGTCAAAATGAGCAAACAAACGAATGAAACATGTGGTTTAGGTACAAACAAAGATTGTGGAGAAATATTTTAAATTGAACACAAACTTTGGTTTACATTTGAATAATTTAGAATTTACTATCATTCATTACGAAAAATCTATCCGATTTTTTTTTGAAAGAAACGAACAATGACACGCACGAAACAATAGTTTTAGGTGCAAACAAACATTATGGAGAAATATTTTAAACTGAAAATTAATTTTTGTTTGCGTTTAAATAATGTAGTATTTATTATCATTCTTTAGGAAAAATCTAGCCGTGTTATTTTTGTTAAAATGAGCAAACAAACGCATGAAATATGAGTTTTAAGTGCAAACAAAGATTGTCGATAAATATTTTAAATTGAACACAAACTTTGGTTTGTATTTGAATAATTTAGTGTTTACTATCATTCTTTACGAAAAATCTATTCGAGTTC
>JAJHPC010000017.1:4406-15409 GCA_024447665.1 Juncus inflexus
CTCCACAATCTTTGTTTGCTCCTAAAACTTATTCTTCGTGCGTTTGTTCGCTCGTTTCATTCAAAATAAACATAGATAGATTTTTCGTAAAGAACGATAGTAAATACTAAATTATTCAAATGCAAATCAAAATTTGTATTCATTTTAAAAAAATTCTGCACAATCTTTGTTTGCTCCTCAAACTCATGTTTCTTGCGTTTCTTCCGTCATTTCATTCAAAAAAAATCGGATAAATTTTTCGTAAAGAATGAAAATAAAGAGTAAATTATACAAATGCAAACCAAAACTTGTATTCACTTTAAAATATTTCTCCACAATCTTTGTTTCCTCGTAAAACTCATGTTTCGTGCGTTTGTTCACTCGTTTCATTCAAAAAAAACCTCGGATAGATTTTTCGTAAAAATTGATAGTAAATACTATATGATTCAAATGTAAATCAAAATTTGCATTCATTTTCAAATCTTTCTCCACAATCTTTGTTTGCTCCTAAAACTTATTCTTCGTGCGTTTGTTCGCTCGTTTCATTCAAAATAAACATAGATAGATTTTTCTAAAGAATTCGTTGGCCGTTTCATTCAAAAAAACAAGATAGATTTTCGTAAAGAATGATAGTAAATACTAAATTATTCAAATGCAAACCAAAAGTTGTATTCATTTTAAAATATTTCTCTACAATCTTTGTTTGCTCCTAAAACTCATTTTTCGTGCGTTTGTTCGCTCGTTTCATTCAAAAAAAACAAAGAGAGATTTTTCGTAAAAAATGATAGTAAATACTAATTTATTCAAATCCAAATCAAAATTTGTATTCATTTTAAAAAAATTCTGCACAATCTTTGTTTGCTCCTAAAACTCATGTTTTGTGCGTTTCTTCCGTCATTTCATTCAAAAAAAACTCGGATAAATTTTTCGTAAAGAATGAAAATAAATAGTAAATTATACAAATGCAAACCAAAACTTGTATTCACTTTAAAATATTTCTCCACAATCTTTGTTTCCTCGTAAAACTCATGTTTCGTGCGTTTGTTCACTCGTTTCATTCAAAAAAAACTCGGATAGATTTTTCGTAAAAATTGATAGTAAATACTATATGATTCAAATGTATATCAAAATTTGCATTCATTTTAAAATATTTCTCCACAATCTTTGTTTGCTCCTAAAACTTATTCTTCGTGCGTTTGTTCGCTCGTTTCATTCAAAATAAACATAGATAGATTTTTCGTAAAGAACGATAGTAAATACTAATTTATTCAAATGCAAATCAAAATTTGTATTCATTTTAAAAAAATTCTGCACAATCTTTGTTTGCTCCTCAAACTCATGTTTCTTGCGTTTCTTCCGTCATTTCATTCAAAAAAAACTCGGATAAATTTTTCGTAAAGAATGAAAATAAAGAGTAAATTATACAAATGCAAACCAAAACTTGTATTCACTTTAAAATATTTCTCCACAATCTTTGTTTCCTCGTAAAACTCATGTTTCGTGCGTTTGTTCACTCGTTTCATTCAAAAAAAACTCGGATAGATTTTTCGTAAAAATTGATAGTAAATACTATATGATTCAAATGTATATCAAAATTTGCATTCATTTTAAAATATTTCTCCACAATCTTTGTTTGCTCCTAAAACTTATTCTTCGTGCGTTTGTTCGCTCGTTTCATTCAAAATAAACATAGATAGATTTTTCGTAAAGAACGATAGTAAATACTAAATTATTCAAATGCAAATCAAAATTTGTATTCATTTTAAAAAAATTCTGCACAATCTTTGTTTGCTCCTCAAACTCATGTTTCTTGCGTTTCTTCCGTCATTTCATTCAAAAAAAATCGGATAAATTTTTCGTAAAGAATGAAAATAAAGAGTAAATTATACAAATGCAAACCAAAACTTGTATTCACTTTAAAATATTTCTCCACAATCTTTGTTTCCTCGTAAAACTCATGTTTCGTGCGTTTGTTCACTCGTTTCATTCAAAAAAAACTCGGATAGATTTTTCGTAAAAATTGATAGTAAATACTATATGATTCAAATGTAAATCAAAATTTGCATTCATTTTAAAATATTTCTCCACAATCTTTGTTTGCTCCTAAAACTTATTCTTCGTGCGTTTGTTCGCTCGTTTCATTCAAAATAAACATAGATAGATTTTTCGTAAAGAATGATAGTAAATACTAAATTATTCAAATGCAAATCAAAATTTGTATTCATTTTAAAAAAATTCTGCACAATCTTTGTTTGCTCCTCAAACTCATGTTTCTTGCGTTTCTTCCGTCATTTCATTCAAAAAAAAACGGATAAATTTTTCGTAAAGAATGAAAATAAAGAGTAAATTATACAAATGCAAACCAAAACTTGTATTCACTTTAAAATATTTCTCCACAATCTTTGTTTCCTCGTAAAACTCATGTTTCGTGCGTTTGTTCACTCGTTTCATTCAAAAAAAACTCGGATAGATTTTTCGTAAAAATTGATAGTAAATACTATATGATTCAAATGTATATCAAAATTTGCATTCATTTTAAAATATTTCTCCACAATCTTTGTTTGCTCCTAAAACTTATTCTTCGTGCGTTTGTTCGCTCGTTTCATTCAAAAAAAACATAGATAGATTTTTCGTAAAGAATGATAGTAAATACTAATTTATTCAAATGCAAATCAAAATTTGTATTCATTTTAAAAAATTTCTGCACAATCTTTGTTTGCTCCTAAAACTCATGTTTCTGTGCGTTTCTTCCGTCATTTCATTCAAAAAAAACTCGGATAAATTTTTCGTAAAGAATGAAAATAAATAGTAAATTATACAAATGCAAACCAAAACTTGTATTCACTTTAAAATATTTCTCCACAATCTTTGTTTCCTCGTAAAACTCATGTTTCGTGCGTTTGTTCACTCGTTTCATTCAAAAAAAAACTCGGATAGATTTTTCGTAAAAATTGATAGTAAATACTATATGATTCAAATGTATATCAAAATTTGCATTCATTTTAAAATATTTCTCCACAATCTTTGTTTGCTCCTAAAACTTATTCTTCGTGCGTTTGTTCGCTCGTTTCATTCAAAATAAACATAGATAGATTTTTCGTAAAAAACGATAGTAAATACTAATTTATTCAAATGCAAATCAAAATTTGTATTCATTTTAAAAAAATTCTGCACAATCTTTGTTTGCTCCTCAAACTCATGTTTCTTGCGTTTCTTCCGTCATTTCATTCAAAAAAAATTCGGATAAATTTTTCGTAAAGAATGAAAATAAAGAGTAAATTATACAAATGCAAACAAAAACTTGTATTCACTTTAAAATATTTCTCCACAATCTTTGTTTCCTCGTAAAACTCATGTTTCGTGCGTTTGTTCACTCGTTTCATTCAAAAAAAATCGGATAGATTTTTCGTAAAAATTGATAGTAAATACTATATGATTCAAATGTATATCAAAATTTGCATTCATTTTAAAATATTTCTCCACAATCTTTGTTTGCTCCTAAAACTTATTCTTCGTGCGTTTGTTCGCTCGTTTCATTCAAAATAAACATAGATAGATTTTTCGTAAAGAACGATAGTAAATACTAAATTATTCAAATGCAAATCAAAATTTGTATTCATTTTAAAAAAATTCTGCACAATCTTTGTTTGCTCCTCAAACTCATGTTTCTTGCGTTTCTTCCGTCATTTCATTCAAAAAAACCCGGATAAATTTTTCGTAAAGAATGAAAATAAAGAGTAAATTATACAAATGCAAACCAAAACTTGTATTCACTTTAAAATATTTCTCCACAATCTTTGTTTCCTCGTAAAACTCATGTTTCGTGCGTTTGTTCACTCGTTTCATTCAAAAAAACTCGGATAGATTTTTCGTAAAAATTGATAGTAAATACTATATGATTCAAATGTAAATCAAAATTTGCATTCATTTTAAAATATTTCTCCACAATCTTTGTTTGCTCCTAAAACTTATTCTTCGTGCGTTTGTTCGCTCGTTTCATTCAAAATAAACATAGATAGATTTTTCGTAAAGAATGATAGTAAATACTAAATTATTCAAATGCAAACCAAAAGTTGTATTCATTTTAAAAAATTTCTGCTACAATCTTTGTTTGCTCCTAAAACTCATGTTTCTTGCGTTTGTTCCGTCATTTCATTCAAAAAAAACAAAGAGAAATTTTTCGTAAAGAAATGAAAATAAAGAGTAAATTATTCAAATGCAAACCAAAACTTGTATTCACTTTAAAATATTTCTCCACAATCTTTGTTTGCTCCTAAAACTCATGTTTCGTGCGTTTGTTCATTTCATCGTTTCATTCAAAAAAACTCGGATAGATTTTTCGTAAAAAATGATAGTAAATACTAAATGATTCAAATGCAAATCAAAATTTGTATTCATTTTAAAATATTTCTCGCACAATCTTTGTTTGCTCCTAAAACTTATGTTTCGTGCGTTTGTTCACTCGTTTCATTCAAAAAAAACATAGGATAGATTTTTCGTAAAGAATGATAGTAAATACTAAATGATTCAAATGCAAACCAAAATTTGTATTCATTTTAAAATATTTCTCCACAATCTTTGTTTGCTCCTAAAACTCATTTTTCGTGCGTTTGTTCGCTCGTTTCATTCAAAAAAAAAATAGAGAGATTTTTCGTAAAAAATGATAGTAAATACTAATTTATTCAAATGCAAATCAAAATTTGTATTCATTTTAAAAAATTTCTGCACAATCTTTGTTTGCTCCTAAAACTCATGTTTTCGTGCGTTTCTTCCGTCATTTCATTCAAAAAAAACTCGGATAAATTTTTCGTAAAGAATGAAAATAAATAGTAAATTATACAAATGCAAACCAAAACTTGTATTCACTTTAAAATATTTCTCCACAATCTTTGTTTCCTCGTAAAACTCATGTTTCGTGCGTTTGTTCACTCGTTTCATTCAAAAAAAACTCGGATAGATTTTTCGTAAAAATTGATAGTAAATACTATATGATTCAAATGTATATCAAAATTTGCATTCATTTTAAAATATTTCTCCACAATCTTTGTTTGCTCCTAAAACTTATTCTTCGTGCGTTTGTTCGCTCGTTTCATTCAAAATAAACATAGATAGATTTTTCGTAAAGAACGATAGTAAATACTAATTTATTCAAATGCAAATCAAAATTTGTATTCATTTTAAAAAAATTCTGCACAATCTTTGTTTGCTCCTCAAACTCATGTTTCTTGCGTTTCTTCCGTCATTTCATTCAAAAAAAATCGGATAAATTTTTCGTAAAGAATGAAAATAAAGAGTAAATTATACAAATGCAAACCAAAACTTGTATTCACTTTAAAATATTTCTCCACAATCTTTGTTTCCTCGTAAAACTCATGTTTCGTGCGTTTGTTCACTCGTTTCATTCAAAAAAAATCGGATAGATTTTTCGTAAAAATTGATAGTAAATACTATATGATTCAAATGTATATCAAAATTTGCATTCATTTTAAAATATTTCTCCACAATCTTTGTTTGCTCCTAAAACTTATTCTTCGTGCGTTTGTTCGCTCGTTTCATTCAAAATAAACATAGATAGATTTTTCGTAAAGAACGATAGTAAATACTAAATTATTCAAATGCAAATCAAAATTTGTATTCATTTTAAAATATTTCTGCACAATCTTTGTTTGCTCCTCAAACTCATGTTTCTTGCGTTTCTTCCGTCATTTCATTCAAAAAAAACTCGGATAAATTTTTCGTAAAGAATGAAAATAAAGAGTAAATTATACAAATGCAAACCAAAACTTGTATTCACTTTAAAATATTTCTCCACAATCTTTGTTTCCTCGTAAAACTCATGTTTCGTGCGTTTGTTCACTCGTTTCATTCAAAAAAAACAGATAGATTTTTCGTAAAAATTGATAGTAAATACTATATGATTCAAATGTATAATCAAAATTTGCATTCATTTTAAAATATTTCTCCACAATCTTTGTTTGCTCCTAAAACTTATTCTTCGTGCGTTTGTTCGCTCGTTTCATTCAAAATAAACATAGATAGATTTTTCGTAAAGAACGATAGTAAATACTAAATTATTCAAATGCAAATCAAAATTTGTATTCATTTTAAAAAAATTCTGCACAATCTTTGTTTGCTCCTCAAACTCATGTTTCTTGCGTTTCTTCCGTCATTTCATTCAAAAAAAATTCGGATAAATTTTTCGTAAAGAATGAAAATAAAGAGTAAATTATACAAATGCAAACCAAAACTTGTATTCACTTTAAAATATTTCTCCACAATCTTTGTTTCCTCGTAAAACTCATGTTTCGTGCGTTTGTTCACTCGTTTCATTCAAAAAAACTCGGATAGATTTTTCGTAAAAATTGATAGTAAATACTATATGATTCAAATGTATATCAAAATTTGCATTCATTTTAAAATATTTCTCCACAATCTTTGTTTGCTCCTAAAACTTATTCTTCGTGCGTTTGTTCGCTCGTTTCATTCAAAATAAACATAGATAGATTTTTCGTAAAGAACGATAGTAAATACTAATTTATTCAAATGCAAATCAAAATTTGTATTCATTTTAAAAAAATTCTGCACAATCTTTGTTTGCTCCTCAAACTCATGTTTCTTGCGTTTCTTCCGTCATTTCATTCAAAAAAAACTCGGATAAATTTTTCGTAAAGAATGAAAATAAAGAGTAAATTATACAAATGCAAACCAAAACTTGTATTCACTTTAAAATATTTCTCCACAATCTTTGTTTCCTCGTAAAACTCATGTTTCGTGCGTTTGTTCACTCGTTTCATTCAAAAAAAACTCGGATAGATTTTTCGTAAAAATTGATAGTAAATACTATATGATTCAAATGTATATCAAAATTTGCATTCATTTTAAAATATTTCTCCACAATCTTTGTTTGCTCCTAAAACTTATTCTTCGTGCGTTTGTTCGCTCGTTTCATTCAAAATAAACATAGATAGATTTTTCGTAAAGAACGATAGTAAATACTAAATTATTCAAATGCAAATCAAAATTTGTATTCATTTTAAAAAATTTCTGCACAATCTTTGTTTGCTCCTCAAACTCATGTTTCTTGCGTTTCTTCCGTCATTTCATTCAAAAAAACACGGATAAATTTTTCGTAAAGAATGAAAATAAAGAGTAAATTATACAAATGCAAACCAAAACTTGTATTCACTTTAAAATATTTCTCCACAATCTTTGTTTCCTCGTAAAACTCATGTTTCGTGCGTTTGTTCACTCGTTTCATTCAAAAAAAAACTCGGATAGATTTTTCGTAAAAATTGATAGTAAATACTATATGATTCAAATGTAAATCAAAATTTGCATTCATTTTAAAATATTTCTCCACAATCTTTGTTTGCTCCTAAAACTTATTCTTCGTGCGTTTGTTCGCTCGTTTCATTCAAAATAAACATAGATAGATTTTTCGTAAAGAATGATAGTAAATACTAAATTATTCAAATGCAAACCAAAAGTTGTATTCATTTTAAAATATTTCTCTACAATCTTTGTTTGCTCCTAAAACTCATTTTTCGTGCGTTTGTTCATTCATTCAAAAAAAAAAAAGATAGATTTTTCGTAAAAAATGATAGTAAATACTAAATTATTCAAATGCAAATCAAAATTTGTATTCATTTTAAAATATTTCTCCACAATCTTTGTTTGCTCCTAAAACTCATTTTTCGTGCGTTTGTTCGCTCGTTTCATTCAAAAAAACATAGATAGATTTTTCGTAAAAAATGATAGTAAATACTAATTTATTCAAATGCAAATCAAAATTTGTATTCATTTTAAAAAATTTCTGCACAATCTTTGTTTGCTCCTAAAACTCATGTTTTGTGCGTTTCTTCCGTCATTTCATTCAAAAAAAATCGGATAAATTTTTCGTAAAGAATGAAAATAAATAGTAAATTATACAAATGCAAACCAAAACTTGTATTCACTTTAAAATATTTCTCCACAATCTTTGTTTCCTCGTAAAACTCATGTTTCGTGCGTTTGTTCACTCGTTTCATTCAAAAAAAACACGGATAGATTTTTCGTAAAAATTGATAGTAAATACTATATGATTCAAATGTATATCAAAATTTGCATTCATTTTAAAATATTTCTCCACAATCTTTGTTTGCTCCTAAAACTTATTCTTCGTGCGTTTGTTCGCTCGTTTCATTCAAAATAAACATAGATAGATTTTTCGTAAAGAATGATAGTAAATACTAAATTATTCAAATGCAAACCAAAAGTTGTATTCATTTTAAAATATTTCTCCACAATCTTTGTTTGCTCCTAAAACTCATGTTTCTGCGTTTGTTCACCTTTCATTCAAAAAAACGATAAGATTTTTCGAAAAATTGAAGAAATACTATAATGATTCAAATGTAAATCAAAATTTGTATTCATTTTAAAAATATTTCTCCACAATCTTTGTTTGCTCCTAAAACTCATTTTTCGTGCGTTTGTTCGCTCGTTTCATTCAAAAAAAACAAAGAGAGATTTTTCGTAAAAAATGATAGTAAATACTAATTTATTCAAATGCAAATCAAAATTTGTATTCATTTTAAAAAAATTCTGCACAATCTTTGTTTGCTCCTAAAACTCATGTTTTGTGCGTTTCTTCCGTCATTTCATTCAAAAAAAACTCGGATAAATTTTTCGTAAAGAATGAAAATAAATAGTAAATTATACAAATGCAAACCAAAACTTGTATTCACTTTAAAATATTTCTCCACAATCTTTGTTTCCTCGTAAAACTCATGTTTCGTGCGTTTGTTCACTCGTTTCATTCAAAAAAAACTCGGATAGATTTTTCGTAAAAATTGATAGTAAATACTATATGATTCAAATGTATATCAAAATTTGCATTCATTTTAAAATATTTCTCCACAATCTTTGTTTGCTCCTAAAACTTATTCTTCGTGCGTTTGTTCGCTCGTTTCATTCAAAATAAACATAGATAGATTTTTCGTAAAGAACGATAGTAAATACTAATTTATTCAAATGCAAATCAAAATTTGTATTCATTTTAAAAAAATTCTGCACAATCTTTGTTTGCTCCTCAAACTCATGTTTCTTGCGTTTCTTCCGTCATTTCATTCAAAAAAAACTCGGATAAATTTTTCGTAAAGAATGAAAATAAAGAGTAAATTATACAAATGCAAACCAAAACTTGTATTCACTTTAAAATATTTCTCCACAATCTTTGTTTCCTCGTAAAACTCATGTTTCGTGCGTTTGTTCACTCGTTTCATTCAAAAAAAAACGGATAGATTTTTCGTAAAAATTGATAGTAAATACTATATGATTCAAATGTATATCAAAATTTGCATTCATTTTAAAATATTTCTCCACAATCTTTGTTTGCTCCTAAAACTTATTCTTCGTGCGTTTGTTCGCTCGTTTCATTCAAAATAAACATAGATAGATTTTTCGTAAAGAACGATAGTAAATACTAAATTATTCAAATGCAAATCAAAATTTGTATTCATTTTAAAAAAATTCTGCACAATCTTTGTTTGCTCCTCAAACTCATGTTTCTTGCGTTTCTTCCGTCATTTCATTCAAAAAAAATCGGATAAATTTTTCGTAAAGAATGAAAATAAAGAGTAAATTATACAAATGCAAACCAAAACTTGTATTCACTTTAAAATATTTCTCCACAATCTTTGTTTCCTCGTAAAACTCATGTTTCGTGCGTTTGTTCACTCGTTTCATTCAAAAAAAACTCGGATAGATTTTTCGTAAAAATTGATAGTAAATACTATATGATTCAAATGTAAATCAAAATTTGCATTCATTTTCAAATCTTTCTGCACAATCTTTGTTTGCTCCTAAAACTTATTCTTCGTGCGTTTGTTCGCTCGTTTCATTCAAAATAAACATAGATAGATTTTTCGTAAAGAATGATAGTAAATACTAAATTATTCAAATGCAAACCAAAAGTTGTATTCATTTTAAAATATTTCTCTACAGTCTTTGTTTGCTCCTAAAACTCATTTTTTTGTCCAAAACTCATTTTTCGTGCGTTTGTTCGCTCGTTTCATTCAAAAAAAAAAGAGAGATTTTTCGTAAAAAATGATAGTAAATACTAATTTATTCAAATCCAAATCAAAATTTGTATTCATTTTAAAAAAATTCTGCACAATCTTTGTTTGCTCCTAAAACTCATGTTTTGTGCGTTTCTTCCGTCATTTCATTCAAAAAAACACGGATAAATTTTTCGTAAAGAATGAAAATAAATAGTAAATTATACAAATGCAAACCAAAACTTGTATTCACTTTAAAATATTTCTCCACAATCTTTGTTTCCTCGTAAAACTCATGTTTCGTGCGTTTGTTCACTCGTTTCATTCAAAAAAAACTCGGATAGATTTTTCGTAAAAATTGATAGTAAATACTATATGATTCAAATGTATATCAAAATTTGCATTCATTTTAAAATATTTCTCCACAATCTTTGTTTGCTCCTAAAACTTATTCTTCGTGCGTTTGTTCGCTCGTTTCATTCAAAATAAACATAGATAGATTTTTCGTAAAGAACGATAGTAAATACTAATTTATTCAAATGCAAATCAAAATTTGTATTCATTTTAAAAAAATTCTGCACAATCTTTGTTTGCTCCTCAAACTCATGTTTCTTGCGTTTCTTCCGTCATTTCATTCAAAAAAACTCGGATAAATTTTTCGTAAAGAATGAAAATAAAGAGTAAATTATACAAATGCAAACCAAAACTTGTATTCACTTTAAAATATTTCTCCACAATCTTTGTTTCCTCGTAAAACTCATGTTTCGTGCGTTTGTTCACTCGTTTCATTCAAAAAAAACTCGGATAGATTTTTCGTAAAAATTGATAGTAAATACTATATGATTCAAATGTAAATCAAAATTTGCATTCATTTTAAAATCTTTCTCCACAATCTTTGTTTGCTCCTAAAACTTATTCTTCGTGCGTTTGTTCGCTCGTTTCATTCAAAATAAACATAGATAGATTTTTCGTAAAGAATGATAGTAAATA
>JAJHPC010000017.1:15709-34256 GCA_024447665.1 Juncus inflexus
GTTTTGGTTTGCATTTGTATAATTTACTATTTATTTTCATTCTTTACGAAAAATTTATCCGAGTTTTTTTTGAATGAAATGACGGAAGAAACGCAAGAAACATGAGTTTTAGGAGCAAACAAAGATTGTGCAGAATTTTTTTAAAATGAATACAAATTTTGGTTTGCATTTGAATAAATTAGTATTTACTATCATTCTTTACGAAAAATCTATCTATGTTTTTTTTGAATGAAACGAGCGAACAAACGCACGAAAAATGAGTTTTAGAAGCAAACAAAGATTGTCGAGAAATATTTTAAAATGAATACAAATTTTGATTTACATTTGAATCATATAGTATTTACTATCAATTTTTACGAAAAATCTATCCGAGTTTTTTTTGAACGAAACGAGTGAACAAACGCACGAAACATGAGTTTTAGGAGCAAACAAAGATTGTGGTAAAATATTTTAATATGAACACCAATTTTGGTTTGCATTTGAATAATTTCGTACTTACTATCATTCTTTACGAAAAATCTATCCGGGTTTTTTTTGAATGAAACGACCGAACAAACACACGAAACAGGAGTTTTAGGCGCAAACAAAGACTGTAGAGAAATATTTTAAAATGAATACAACTTTTGGTTTGCATTTGAATAATTTAGTATTTACTATCATTCTTTACGAAAAATCTATCTATGTTTATTTTGAATGAAACGAGCGAACAAACGCACGAAAAATGAGTTTTTGAAGCAAACAAAGATTGTGGAGAAATATTTTAAAATGAATACAAATTTTGATATACATTTGAATCATATAGTATTTACTATCAATTTTTACGAAAAATCTATCCGAGTTTTTTTTGAATGAAACGAGTGAACAAACGCACGAAACATGAGTTTTACGAGGAAACAAAGATTGTGGAGAAATATTTTAAAGTGAATACAAGTTTTGGTTTGCATTTGTATAATTTACTATTTATTTTCATTCTTTACGAAAAATTTATCCGAGTTTTTTTTGAATGAAATGACGGAAGAAACGCACGAAACATGAGTTTTAGGAGCAAACAAAGATTGTGCAGAATTTTTTTAAAATGAATACAAATTTTGATTTGCATTTGAATAAATTAGTATTTACTATCATTCTTTACGAAAAATCTATCTATGTTTTTTTTGAATGAAACGAGCGAACAAACGGACGAAAAATGAGTTTTAGAAGCAAACAAAGATTGTCGAGAAATATTTTAAAATGAATACAAATTTTGATTTACATTTGAATCATATAGTATTTACTATCAATTTTTACGAAATATCTATCTGAGTTTTTTTTGAACGAAACGAGTGAACAAACGCACGAAACATGAGTTTTAGGAGCAAACAAAGATTGTTGAGAATTATTTTAAAGTGAATACTAGTTTTGGTTCGCATTTCGAAAATTTACTATATACTATCTTTCTTTACGAAAAATCTATCTATGTATTTTTTTGAATGAAACGAGCGAACAAATGCACGAAACATGAGTTTTAGGAGCAAACAAACATTGTGCAGAAAGATTTTAAAATGAATACAAATTTTGATTTACATTTGAATCATATAGTATTTACTATCAATTTTTACGAAAAATCTATCCGAGTTTTTTTTGAATGAAACGAGTGAACAAACGCACGAAACATGAGTTTTACGAGCAAACAAAGATTGTGGAGAAATATTTTAAAGTGAATACAAGTTTTGGTTTGCATTTGTATAATTTACTATTTATTTTCATTCTTTACGAAAAATTTATCCGAGTTTTTTTTGAATGAAATGACGGAAGAAACGCAAGAAACATGAGTTTTAGGAGCAAACAAAGATTGTGCAGAATTTTTTTAAAATGAATACAAATTTTGATTTGCATTTGAATAAATTAGTATTTACTATCATTCTTTACGAAAAATCTATCTATGTTTTTTTTGAATGAAACGAGCGAACAAACGCACGAAAAATGAGTTTTAGAAGCAAACAAAGATTGTCGAGAAATATTTTAAAATGAATACAAATTTTGATTTACATTTGAATCATATAGTATTTACTATCAATTTTTACGAAATATCTATCTGAGTTTTTTTTGAACGAAACGAGTGAACAAACGCACGAAACATGAGTTTTAGGAGCAAACAAAGATTGTTGAGAATTATTTTAAAGTGAATACTAGTTTTGGTTCGCATTTCGAAAATTTACTATATACTATCTTTCTTTACGAAAAATCTATCTATGTATTTTTTGAATGAAACGAGCGAACAAATGCACGAAACATGAGTTTTAGGAGCAAACAAACATTGTGCGAGAAAGATTTTAAAATGAATACAAATTTTGATTTACATTTGAATCATATAGTATTTACTATCAATTTTTACGAAAAATCTATCCGAGTTTTTTTTGAATGAAACGAGTGAACAAACGCACGAAACATGAGTTTTACGAGCAAACAAAGATTGTGGAGAAATATTTTAAAGTGAATACAAGTTTTGGTTTGCATTTGTATAATTTACTATTTATTTTCATTCTTTACGAAAAATTTATCCGAGTTTTTTTTGAATGAAATGACGGAAGAAACGCAAGAAACATGAGTTTTAGGAGCAAACAAAGATTGTGCAGAATTTTTTTAAAATGAATACAAATTTTGATTTGCATTTGAATAAATTAGTATTTACTATCATTCTTTACGAAAAATCTATCTATGTTTTTTTTGAATGAAACGAGCGAACAAACGCACGAAAAATGAGTTTTAGAAGCAAACAAAGATTGTCGAGAAATATTTTAAAATGAATACAAATTTTGATTTACATTTGAATCATATAGTATTTACTATCAATTTTTACGAAATATCTATCTGAGTTTTTTTTGAACGAAACGAGTGAACAAACGCACGAAACATGAGTTTTAGGAGCAAACAAAGATTGTTGAGAATTATTTTAAAGTGAATACTAGTTTTGGTTCGCATTTTAAAAATTTACTATATACTATCTTTCTTTACGAAAAATCTATCTATGTATTTTTTGAATGAAACGAGCGAACAAATGCACGAAACATGAGTTTTAGGAGCAAACAAACATTGTGCAGAAAGATTTTAAAATGAATACAAATTTTGATTTACATTTGAATCATATAGTATTTACTATCAATTTTTACGAAAAATCTATCCGAGTTTTTTTTGAATGAAACGAGTGAACAAACGCACGAAACATGAGTTTTACGAGCAAACAAAGATTGTGGAGAAATATTTTAAAGTGAATACAAGTTTTGGTTTGCATTTGTATAATTTACTATTTATTTTCATTCTTTACGAAAAATTTATCCGAGTTTTTTTTGAATGAAATGACGGAAGAAACGCAAGAAACATGAGTTTTAGGAGCAAACAAAGATTGTGCAGAATTTTTTTAAAATGAATACAAATTTTGATTTGCATTTGAATAAATTAGTATTTACTATCATTCTTTACGAAAAATCTATCTATGTTTTTTTTGAATGAAACGAGCGAACAAACGGACGAAAAATGAGTTTTAGAAGCAAACAAAGATTGTCGAGAAATATTTTAAAATGAATACAAATTTTGATTTACATTTGAATCATATAGTATTTACTATCAATTTTTACGAAATATCTATCTGAGTTTTTTTGAACGAAACGAGTGAACAAACGCACGAAACATGAGTTTTAGGAGCAAACAAAGATTGTTGAGAATTATTTTAAAGTGAATACTAGTTTTGGTTCGCATTTCGAAAATTTACTATATACTATCTTTCTTTACGAAAAATCTATCTATGTATTTTTTGAATGAAACGAGCGAACAAATGCACGAAACATGAGTTTTAGGAGCAAACAAACATTGTGCAGAAAGATTTTAAAATGAATACAAATTTTGATTTACATTTGAATCATATAGTATTTACTATCAATTTTTACGAAAAATCTATCCGAGTTTTTTTTGAATGAAACGAGTGAACAAACGCACGAAACATGAGTTTTACGAGCAAACAAAGACTGTGGAGAAATATTTTAAAGTGAATACAAGTTTTGGTTTGCATTTGTATAATTTACTATTTATTTTCATTCTTTACGAAAAATTTATCCGAGTTTTTTTTGAATGAAATGACGGAAGAAACGCAAGAAACATGAGTTTTAGGAGCAAACAAAGATTGTGCAGAATTTTTTTAAAATGAATACAAATTTTGATTTGCATTTGAATAAATTAGTATTTACTATCATTCTTTACGAAAAATCTATCTATGTTTTTTTTGAATGAAACGAGCGAACAAACGCACGAAAAATGAGTTTTAGAAGCAAACAAAGATTGTCGAGAAATATTTTAAAATGAATACAAATTTTGATTTACATTTGAATCATATAGTATTTACTATCAATTTTTACGAAAAATCTATCCGAGTTTTTTTTGAATGAAACGAGTGAACAAACGCACGAAACATGAGTTTTAGGAGCAAACAAAGATTGTGGTAGAAATATTTTAAAGTGAATACAAATTTTGGTTTGCATTTGAATAATTTAGTATTTACTATCATTCTTTACGAAAAATCTATCCGAGTTTTTTTTGAATGAAACGACCGAACAAACGCACGAAACATGAGTTTTAGGAGCAAACAAAGATTGTAGGAGAAATATTTTAAAATGAATACAACTTTTGGTTTGCATTTGAATAATTTAGTATTTACTATCATTCTTTACGAAAAATCTATCCAAGTTTTTTTTGAATGAAACGAGCGAAGAAACGCACGAAACATGAGTTTTAGGAGCAAACAAAGATTGTGCAGAAATTTTTTTAAAATGAATACAAATTTTGATTTGCATTTGAATAAATTAGTATTTACTATCATTCTTTTACGAAAAATCTATCTATGTTTTTTTTGAATGAAACGAGCGAACAAACGGACGAAAAATGAGTTTTAGAAGCAAACAAAGATTGTCGAGAAATATTTTAAAATGAATACAAATTTTGATTTACATTTGAATCATATAGTATTTACTATCAATTTTTACGAAATATCTATCTGAGTTTTTTTTGAACGAAACGAGTGAACAAACGCACGAAACATGAGTTTTAGGAGCAAACAAAGATTGTTGAGAATTATTTTAAAGTGAATACTAGTTTTGGTTTGCATTTCGAAAAATTTACTATATACTATCTTTCTTTACGAAAAATCTATCTATGTATTTTTTGAATGAAACGAGCGAACAAATGCACGAAACATGAGTTTTAGGAGCAAACAAACATTGTGCGAGAAAGATTTTAAAATGAATACAAATTTTGATTTACATTTGAATCATATAGTATTTACTATCAATTTTTACGAAAAATCTATCCGAGTTTTTTTTGAATGAAACGAGTGAACAAACGCACGAAACATGAGTTTTACGAGCAAACAAAGACTGTGGAGAAATATTTTAAAGTGAATACAAGTTTTGGTTTGCATTTGTATAATTTACTATTTATTTTCATTCTTTACGAAAAATTTATCCGAGTTTTTTTTGAATGAAATGACGGAAGAAACGCAAGAAACATGAGTTTTAGGAGCAAACAAAGATTGTGCAGAATTTTTTTAAAATGAATACAAATTTTGATTTGCATTTGAATAAATTAGTATTTACTATCATTCTTTACGAAAAATCTATCTATGTTTTTTTTGAATGAAACGAGCGAACAAACGGACGAAAAATGAGTTTTAGAAGCAAACAAAGATTGTCGAGAAATATTTTAAAATGAATACAAATTTTGATTTACATTTGAATCATATAGTATTTACTATCAATTTTTACGAAATATCTATCTGAGTTTTTTTGAACGAAACGAGTGAACAAACGCACGAAACATGAGTTTTAGGAGCAAACAAAGATTGTTGAGAATTATTTTAAAGTGAATACTAGTTTTGGTTCGCATTTCGAAAATTTACTATATACTATCTTTCTTTACGAAAAATCTATCTATGTATTTTTTGAATGAAACGAGCGAACAAATGCACGAAACATGAGTTTTAGGAGCAAACAAACATTGTGCGAGAAAGATTTTAAAATGAATACAAATTTTGATTTACATTTGAATCATATAGTATTTACTATCAATTTTTACGAAAAATCTATCCGAGTTTTTTTTGAATGAAACGAGTGAACAAACGCACGAAACATGAGTTTTACGAGCAAACAAAGACTTGTGGAGAAATATTTTAAAGTGAATACAAGTTTTGGTTTGCATTTGTATAATTTACTATTTATTTTCATTCTTTACGAAAAATTTATCCGAGTTTTTTTTAATGAAATGACGGAAGAAACGCAAGAAACATGAGTTTTAGGAGCAAACAAAGATTGTGCAGAATTTTTTTAAAATGAATACAAATTTTGATTTGCATTTGAATAAATTAGTATTTACTATCATTCTTTACGAAAAATCTATCTATGTTTTTTTTGAATGAAACGAGCGAACAAACGCACGAAAAATGAGTTTTAGAAGCAAACAAAGATTGTCGAGAAATATTTTAAAATGAATACAAATTTTGATTTACATTTGAATCATATAGTATTTACTATCAATTTTTACGAAAAATCTATCCGAGTTTTTTTTGAACGAAACGAGTGAACAAACGCACGAAACATGAGTTTTAGGAGCAAACAAAGATTGTGGTAAAATATTTTAATATGAACACCAATTTTGGTTTGCATTTGAATAATTTCGTACTTACTATCATTCTTTACGAAAAATCTATCCGGGTTTTTTTTGAATGAAACGACCGAACAAACACACGAAACAGGAGTTTTAGGCGCAAACAAAGACTTGTAGAGAAATATTTTAAAATGAATACAACTTTTGGTTTGCATTTGAATAATTTAGTATTTACTATCATTCTTTACGAAAAATCTATCTATGTTTATTTTGAATGAAACGAGCGAACAAACGCACGAAAAATGAGTTTTAGGAGCAAACAAAGATTGTGGAGAAATATTTTAAAATGAATACAAATTTTGATATTACATTTGAATCATATAGTATTTACTATCAATTTTTACGAAAAATCTATCCGAGTTTTTTTTGAATGAAACGAGTGAACAAACGCACGAAACATGAGTTTTACGAGGAAACAAAGATTGTGGAGAAATATTTTAAAGTGAATACAAGTTTTGGTTTGCATTTGTATAATTTACTATTTATTTTCATTCTTTACGAAAAATTTATCCGAGTTTTTTTGAATGAAATGACGGAAGAAACGCACAAAAACATGAGTTTTAGGACAAACAAAGATTAACGAGAAACAAAGATTGTGGAGAAATATTTTAAAGTGAATACAAGTTTTGGTTTGCATTTGTATAATTTACTATTTATTTTCATTCTTTACGAAAAATTTATCCGAGTTTTTTTTTGAATGAAATGACGGAAGAAACGCACGAAACATGAGTTTTAGGAGCAAACAAAGATTGTGCAGAATTTTTTTAAAATGAATACAAATTTTGATTTGCATTTGAATAAATTAGTATTTACTATCATTCTTTACGAAAAATCTATCTATGTTTTTTTTGAATGAAACGAGCGAACAAACGGACGAAAAATGAGTTTTAGAAGCAAACAAAGATTGTCGAGAAATATTTTAAAATGAATACAAATTTTGATTTACATTTGAATCATATAGTATTTACTATCAATTTTTACGAAATATCTATCTGAGTTTTTTTTGAACGAAACGAGTGAACAAACGCACGAAACATGAGTTTTAGGAGCAAACAAAGATTGTTGAGAATTATTTTAAAGTGAATACTAGTTTTGGTTCGCATTTCGAAAATTTACTATATACTATCTTTCTTTACGAAAAATCTATCTATGTATTTTTTTAATGAAACGAGCGAACAAATGCACGAAACATGAGTTTTAGGAGCAAACAAACATTGTGCAGAAAGATTTTAAAATGAATACAAATTTTGATTTACATTTGAATCATATAGTATTTACTATCAATTTTTACGAAAAATCTATCCGAGTTTTTTTTGAATGAAACGAGTGAACAAACGCACGAAACATGAGTTTTACGAGCAAACAAAGACTGTGGAGAAATATTTTAAAGTGAATACAAGTTTTGGTTTGCATTTGTATAATTTACTATTTATTTTCATTCTTTACGAAAAATTTATCCGAGTTTTTTTTGAATGAAATGACGGAAGAAACGCAAGAAACATGAGTTTTAGGAGCAAACAAAGATTGTGCAGAATTTTTTTAAAATGAATACAAATTTTGATTTGCATTTGAATAAATTAGTATTTACTATCATTCTTTACGAAAAATCTATCTATGTTTTTTTTGAATGAAACGAGCGAACAAACGGACGAAAAATGAGTTTTAGAAGCAAACAAAGATTGTCGAGAAATATTTTAAAATGAATACAAATTTTGATTTACATTTGAATCATATAGTATTTACTATCAATTTTTACGAAATATCTATCTGAGTTTTTTTTGAACGAAACGAGTGAACAAACGCACGAAACATGAGTTTTAGGAGCAAACAAAGATTGTTGAGAATTATTTTAAAGTGAATACTAGTTTTGGTTCGCATTTCGAAAATTTACTATATACTATCTTTCTTTACGAAAAATCTATCTATGTATTTTTTGAATGAAACGAGCGAACAAATGCACGAAACATGAGTTTTAGGAGCAAACAAACATTGTGCGAAAAAGATTTTAAAATGAATACAAATTTTGATTTACATTCGAATCATATAGTATTTACTATCAATTTTTACGAAAAATCTATCCGAGTTTTTTTTGAATGAAACGAGTGAACAAACGCACGAAACATGAGTTTTACGAGCAAACAAAGATTGTGGAGAAATATTTTAAAGTGAATACAAGTTTTGGTTTGCATTTGTATAATTTACTATTTATTTTCATTCTTTACGAAAAATTTATCCGAGTTTTTTTTGAATGAAATGACGGAAGAAACGCAAGAAACATGAGTTTTAGGAGCAAACAAAGATTGTGCAGAATTTTTTTAAAATGAATACAAATTTTGATTTGCATTTGAATAAATTAGTATTTACTATCATTCTTTACGAAAAATCTATCTATGTTTTTTTTGAATGAAACGAGCGAACAAACGCACGAAAAATGAGTTTTAGAAGCAAACAAAGATTGTCGAGAAATATTTTAAAATGAATACAAATTTTGATTTACATTTGAATCATATAGTATTTACTATCAATTTTTACGAAAAATCTATCCGAGTTTTTTTTGAACGAAACGAGTGAACAAACGCACGAAACATGAGTTTTAGGAGCAAACAAAGATTGTGGTAAAATATTTTAATATGAACACCAATTTTGGTTTGCATTTGAATAATTTAGTACTTACTATCATTCTTTACGAAAAATCTATCCGGGTTTTTTTTGGAATGAAACGACCGAACAAACACACGAAACAGGAGTTTTAGGCGCAAACAAAGACTGTAGAGAAATATTTTAAAATGAATACAACTTTTGGTTTGCATTTGAATAATTTAGTATTTACTATCATTCTTTACGAAAAATCTATCTATGTTTATTTTGAATGAAACGAGCGAACAAACGCACGAAGAATGAGTTTTAGGAGCAAACAAAGATTGTGGAGAAATATTTTAAAATGAATACAAATTTTGATATACATTTGAATCATATAGTATTTACTTAATCAATTTTTACGAAAAATCTATCCGAGTTTTTTTTGAATGAAACGAGTGAACAAACGCACGAAACATGAGTTTTACGAGGAAACAAAGATTGTGGAGAAATATTTTAAAGTGAATACAAGTTTTGGTTTGCATTTGTATAATTTACTATTTATTTTCATTCTTTACGAAAAATTTATCCGAGTTTTTTTAAATGAAATGACGGAAGAAACGCACGAAACATGAGTTTTAGGAGCAAACAAAGATTGTGCAGAATTTTTTTAAAATGAATACAAATTTTGATTTGCATTTGAATAAATTAGTATTTACTATCATTCTTTACGAAAAATCTATCTATGTTTTTTTTGAATGAAACGAGCGAACAAACGGACGAAAAATGAGTTTTAGAAGCAAACAAAGATTGTCGAGAAATATTTTAAAATGAATACAAATTTTGATTTACATTTGAATCATATAGTATTTACTATCAATTTTTACGAAATATCTATCCGAGTTTTTTTGAACGAAACGAGTGAACAAACGCACGAAACATGAGTTTTAGGAGCAAACAAAGATTGTTGAGAATTATTTTAAAGTGAATACTAGTTTTGCTTCGCATTTCGAAAATTTACTATATACTATCTTTCTTTACGAAAAATCTATCTATGTATTTTTTTAATGAAACGAGCGAACAAATGCACGAAACATGAGTTTTAGGAGCAAACAAACATTGTGCAGAAAGATTTTAAAATGAATACAAATTTTGATTTACATTTGAATCATATAGTATTTACTATCAATTTTTACGAAAAATCTATCCGAGTTTTTTTTGAATGAAACGAGTGAACAAACGCACGAAACATGAGTTTTACGAGCAAACAAAGACTGTGGAGAAATATTTTAAAGTGAATACAAGTTTTGGTTTGCATTTGTATAATTTACTATTTATTTTCATTCTTTACGAAAAATTTATCCGAGTTTTTTTTGAATGAAATGACGGAAGAAACGCAAGAAACATGAGTTTTAGGAGCAAACAAAGATTGTGCAGAATTTTTTTAAAATGAATACAAATTTTGATTTGCATTTGAATAAATTAGTATTTACTATCATTCTTTACGAAAAATCTATCTATGTTTTTTTTGAATGAAACGAGCGAACAAACGCACGAAAAATGAGTTTTAGAAGCAAACAAAGATTGTCGAGAAATATTTTAAAATGAATACAAATTTTGATTTACATTTGAATCATATAGTATTTACTATCAATTTTTACGAAAAATCTATCCGAGTTTTTTTTGAACGAAACGAGTGAACAAACGCACGAAACATGAGTTTTAGGAGCAAACAAAGATTGTGGTAAAATATTTTAATATGAACACCAATTTTGGTTTGCATTTGAATAATTTCGTACTTACTATCATTCTTTACGAAAAATCTATCCGGGTTTTTTTTGAATGAAACGACCGAACAAACACACGAAACAGGAGTTTTAGGCGCAAACAAAGACTGTAGAGAAATATTTTAAAATGAATACAACTTTTGGTTTGCATTTGAATAATTTAGTATTTACTATCATTCTTTACGAAAAATCTATCTATGTTTATTTTGAATGAAACGAGCGAACAAACGCACGAAGAATAAGTTTTAGGAGCAAACAAAGATTGTGGAGAAATATTTTAAAATGAATACAAATTTTGATATACATTTGAATCATATAGTATTTACTATCAATTTTTACGAAAAATCTATCCGAGTTTTTTTTGAATGAAACGAGTGAACAAACGCACGAAACATGAGTTTTACGAGGAAACAAAGATTGTGGAGAAATATTTTAAAGTGAATACAAGTTTTGGTTTGCATTTGTATAATTTACTATTTATTTTCATTCTTTACGAAAAATTTATCCGAGTTTTTTTTGAATGAAATGACGGAAGAAACGCACGAAACATGAGTTTTAGGAGCAAACAAAGATTGTGCAGAATTTTTTTAAAATGAATACAAATTTTGATTTGCATTTGAATAAATTAGTATTTACTATCATTCTTTACGAAAAATCTATCTATGTTTTTTTTGAATGAAACGAGCGAACAAACGGACGAAAAATGAGTTTTAGAAGCAAACAAAGATTGTCGAGAAATATTTTAAAATGAATACAAATTTTGATTTACATTTGAATCATATAGTATTTACTATCAATTTTTACGAAATATCTATCCGAGTTTTTTTGAACGAAACGAGTGAACAAACGCACGAAACATGAGTTTTAGGAGCAAACAAAGATTGTTGAGAATTATTTTAAAGTGAATACTAGTTTTGGTTCGCATTTCGAAAATTTACTATATACTATCTTTCTTTACGAAAAATCTATCTATGTATTTTTTTGAATGAAACGAGCGAACAAATGCACGAAACATGAGTTTTAGGAGCAAACAAACATTGTGCAGAAAGATTTTAAAATGAATACAAATTTTGATTTACATTTGAATCATATAGTATTTACTATCAATTTTTACGAAAAATCTATCCGAGTTTTTTTTGAATGAAACGAGTGAACAAACGCACGAAACATGAGTTTTAGGAGCAAACAAAGATTGTGGTAAAATATTTTAATATGAACACAAATTTTGGTTTGCATTTGAATAATTTACTATTTACTATCATTCTTTACGAAAAATCTATCCGAGTTTTTTTTGAATGAAACGACCGAACAAACACACGAAACATGAGTTTTAGGCGCAAACAAAGACTGTGCAGAAATATTTTAAAATGAATACAACTTTTTGGTTTGCATTTGAATAATTTAGTATTTACTATCATTCTTTACGAAAAATCTATCTATGTTTATTTTGAATGAAACGAGCGAACAAACGCACGAAAAATGAGTTTTAGGAGCAAACAAAGATTGTGGAGAAATATTTTAAAATGAATACAAATTTTGATTTACATTTGAATCATATATATTTACTATCAATTTTTACGAAAAATCTATCCGAGTTTTTTTTGAATGAAACGAGTGAACAAACGCACGAAACATGAGTTTTACGAGGAAACAAAGATTGTGGAGAAATATTTTAAAGTGAATACAAGTTTTGGTTTGCATTTGTATAATTTACTATTTATTTTCATTCTTTACGAAAAATTTATCCGAGTTTTTTTTGAATGAAATGACGGAAGAAACGCACGAAACATGAGTTTTAGGAGCAAACAAAGATTGTGCAGAATTTTTTTAAAATGAATACAAATTTTGATTTGCATTTGAATAAATTAGTATTTACTATCATTCTTTACGAAAAATCTATCTAAGTTTTTTTTGAATGAAACGAGCGAACAAACGGACGAAAAATGAGTTTTAGAAGCAAACAAAGATTGTCGAGAAATATTTTAAAATGAATACAAATTTTGATTTACATTTGAATCATATAGTATTTACTATCAATTTTTACGAAATATCTATCTGAGTTTTTTTTGAACGAAACGAGTGAACAAACGCACGAAACATGAGTTTTAGGAGCAAACAAAGATTGTTGAGAATTATTTTAAAGTGAATTCTAGTTTTGCTTCGCATTTCGAAAATTTACTATATACTATCTTTCTTTACGAAAAATCTATCTATGTATTTTTTTAATGAAACGAGCGAACAAATGCACGAAACATGAGTTTTAGGAGCAAACAAACATTGTGCGAAAAATATTTTAAAATGAATATAAATTTTGTTTTACATTTGAATCATATTGTATTTACTATCAATTTTTACGAAAAATCTATCCGAATTTTTTTTGAACGAAACGAGTGAACAAACGCACGAAACATGAGTTTTAGGAGCAAACAAAGATTGTGGTAAAATATTTTAATATGAACACCAATTTTGGTTTGCATTTGAATAATTTCGTACTTACTATCATTCTTTACGAAAAATCTATCCGGGTTTTTTTTGAATGAAACGACCGAACAAACACACGAAACAGGAGTTTTAGGCGCAAACAAAGACTGTAGAGAAATATTTTAAAATGAATACAACTTTTGGTTTGCATTTGAATAATTTAGTATTTACTATCATTCTTTACGAAAAATCTATCTATGTTTATTTTGAATGAAACGAGCGAACAAACGCATGAAGAATAAGTTTTAGGAGCAAACAAAGATTGTGGAGAAATATTTTAAAATGAATACAAATTTTGATATACATTTGAATCATTTACTATCAATTTTTACGAAAAATCTATCCGAGTTTTTTTTGAATGAAACGAGTGAACAAACGCACGAAACATGAGTTTTACGAGGAAACAAAGATTGTGGAGAAATATTTTAAAGTGAATACAAGTTTTGGTTTGCATTTGTATAATTTACTATTTATTTTCATTCTTTACGAAAAATTTATCCGAGTTTTTTTTGAATGAAATGACGGAAGAAACGCACGAAACATGAGTTTTAGGAGCAAACAAAGATTGTGCAGAATTTTTTTAAAATGAATACAAATTTTGATTTGCATTTGAATAAATTAGTATTTACTATCATTCTTTACGAAAAATCTATCTAAGTTTTTTTTGAATGAAACGAGCGAACAAACGGACGAAAAATGAGTTTTAGAAGCAAACAAAGATTGTCGAGAAATATTTTAAAATGAATACAAATTTTGATTTACATTTGAATCATATAGTATTTACTATCAATTTTTACGAAATATCTATCTGAGTTTTTTTTCAACGAAACGAGTGAACAAACGCACGAAACATCAGTTTTAGGAGCAAACAAAGATTGTTGAGAATTATTTTAAAGTGAATTCTACTTTTGCTTCGCATTTCGAAAATTTACTATATATTATCTTTCTTTACGAAAAATCTATCTATGTATTTTTTTAATGAAACGAGCGAACAAATGCACGAAACATGAGTTTTAGGAGCAAACAAACATTGTGCAGAAAGATTTTAAAATGAATATAAATTTTGTTTTACATTTGAATCATATTGTATTTACTATCAATTTTTACGAAAAATCTATCCGAGTTTTTTTTGAACGAAACGAGTGAACAAACGCACGAAACATGAGTTTTAGGAGCAAACAAAGATTGTGGTAAAATATTTTAATATGAACACCAATTTTGGTTTGCATTTGAATAATTTCGTACTTACTATCATTCTTTACGAAAAATCTATCCGGGTTTTTTTTGAATGAAACGACCGAACAAACACACGAAACAGGAGTTTTAGGCGCAAACAAAGACTGTAGAGAAATATTTTAAAATGAATACAGCTTTTGGTTTGCATTTGAATAATTTAGTATTTACTATCATTCTTTACGAAAAATCTATCTATGTTTATTTTGAATGAAACGAGCGAACAAACGCATGAAGAATAAGTTTTAGGAGCAAACAAAGATTCTGGAGAAATATTTTAAAATGAATACAAATTTTGATATACATTTGAATCATTTACTATCAATTTTTACGAAAAATCTATCCGAGTTTTTTTTGAATGAAACGAGTGAACAAACGCACGAAACATGAGATTTACGAGGAAACAAAGATTGTGGAGAAATATTTTAAAGTGAATAGAAGTTTTGGTTTGCATTTGTATAATTTACTATTTATTTTCATTCTTTACTGAAAAATTTATCCGAGTTTTTTTGAATGAAATGACGGAAAAAACGCATAAAACATGAGTTTTAGGAGCAAACCAAAGATTATGCAGAATTTTTTAAAATGAATACAAATTTTGATTTGCATTTGAATAAATTAGTATTTACTATCATTCTTTTCTTCGTGCGTTTGTTCGCTCGTTTCATTCAAAATAAACATAGATAGATTTTTCGTAAAGAATGATAGTAAATACTAAATTATTCAAATGCAAACCAAAAGCTGTATTCATTTTAAAATATTTCTCTACGGTCTTTGTTTGCGCCTAAAACTCATGTTTCGTGTGTTTGTTCGGTCGTTTCATTCAAAAAAACCCGGATAGATTTTTCAGTAAAGAATGATAGTAATAGTACGAAATTATTTCAAATGCAAACCAAAATTGGTGTTTATATTAAAATATTTTACCACAATCTTTGTTTGCTCCAAATACTAATGCTTCGTGCGTTTGTTCACTCGTTTCGTTCAAAAAAAACTCGGATAGATTTTTCGAAAAAATTGATAGTAAATACTATATGATTCAAACGTAAATCAAAATTTGTATTCATTTTAAAATATTTCTCGATAATCTTTGTTTGCTTCTAAAACTCATTTTTCGTCCGTTTCTTCGCTCGTTTCATTAAAAAAAACATAGACAGATTTTTCGTAAAGAATGATAGTAAATACTAATTTATTCAAATGCAAATCAAAATTTGTATTCATTTTAAAAAATTTCTGCACAATCTTTGTTTGCTCCTAAAACTCATGTTTCTTGCGTTTCTTCCGTCATTTCATTCAAAAAAACCTCGGATAAATTTTTCGTAAAGAATGAAAATAAATAATAAATTATACAAATGCAAACCAAAACATGTATTCACTTTAAAATATTTCTCCACAGTCTCTGTTTGCTTGTAAAACTCATGTTTCGTGCGCTTGTTCACTCGTTTCATTAAAAAAAAACTCGGATAGATTTTTCGTAAAAATTGATTGTAAATACCATATGATTCAAATGTAAATCAAAATTTGTATTCGTTTTAAAATCTTTCTGCACAATGTTTGTTTGCTCCTAAAACTCATGTTTCGCGCATTTGTTCGCTCGTTTCATTAAAAAAATACATAGATAGATTTTTCATAAAGAAAGAAAGTATATAGTAAATTTTCGAAATGCGAAGCAAAACTAGTATTCACTTTAAAATAATTCTCAACAATCTTTGTTTGCTCCTAAAACTCATGTTTCGTGCGTTTGTTCACTCGTTTCGTTCAAAAAAAACCCAGATAGATATTTCGTAAAAATTGATAGTAAATACTATATGATTCAAATGTAAATCAAAATTTGTATTCATTTTAAAATATTTCTCGACAATCTTTGTTTGCTTCTAAAACTCATTTTTCGTCCGTTTGTTCGCTCGTTTCATTCAAAAAAAACATAGATAGATTTTTCGTAAAGAATGATAGTAAATACTAATTTATTCAAATGCAAATCAAAATATGTATTCATTTTAAAAAAATTCTGCACAATCTTTGTTTGCTCCTAAAACTCATGTTTCTTGCGTTTCTTCCGTCATTTCATTCAAAAAAAACTCGGATAAATTTTCGTAAAGAATGAAAATAAATAGTAAATTATACAAATGCAAACCAAAACTTGTATTCACTTTAAAATATTTCTCCACAATCTTTGTTTCACCGTGAAACTCATGTTTCGCGCGTTTGTTCACTCGTTTCATTCAAAAAAAACTCGGATAGATTTTTCGTAAAAAATTGATAGTAAATACGATATGATTCAAATGTATATCAAAATTTGTATTCATTTTAAAATATTTCTCCACAATCTTTGTTTGCTCCTAAAACTTATTCTTCGTGCGTTTGTTCGCTCGTTTCATTCAAAATAAACATAGATAGATTTTTCGTAAAGAACGATCGTAAATACTAAATTATTCAAATGCAAACCAAAACCTGTATTCATTTTAAAATATTTCTCTACAGTCTTTCATTCAAAAAAAACCCGGATAGATTTTTCGTAAAGAATGATAGTAAGTACGAAATTATTCAAATGCAAACCAAAATTGGTGTTCATATTAAAATATTTTACCACAATCTTTGTTTGCTCCTAAAACTCATGTTTCGTGCGTTTGTTCACTCGTTTCGTTCAAAAAAACTCGGATAGATATTTCGTAAAAATTAATAGTAAATACTATATGATTCAAATGTAAATCAAAATTTGTATTCATTTTAAAATATTTCTCGACAATCCTTGTTTGCTTCTAAAACTCATTTTTCGTGCGTTTGTTCGCTCGTTTCATTCAAAAAAACATAGATAGATTTTTCGTAAAGAATGATAGTAAATACTAATTTATTCAAATGCAAATCAAAATTTGTATTCATTTCAAAAAAATTCTGCACAATCTTTGTTTGCTCCTAAAACTCATGTTTCGTGCGTTTCTTCCGTCATTTCATTCAAAAAAAATCGGATAAATTTTTCGTAAAGATTGAATAGTAAATGAATCAAATGTATATCAAAATTTGTATACATTTTAAAACATTTCTCCACAATCTTTGTTTGCTCCTAAAACTTATTCTTCGTGCGTTTGTTCGCTCGTTTCATTCAAAATAAACATAGATAGATTTTTCGTAAAGAATGATAGTAAATACTAAATTATTCAAATGCAAACCAAAAGCAGTATTCATTTTAAAATATTTCCCTACAATCTTTGTTTGCGCCTAAAACTCCGGTTTCGTGTGTTTGTTCGGTCGTTTCATTCAAAAAAACCGGATAGATTTTTCAAAAAAGGAATTGAAAAAATGATAGTATGTACGAAAAATTATTCAAATGCAAACCAAAATTGGTGTTGCTATTAAAATATTTTTCCACAATCTTTGTTTGCTCCTAAAACTCATGCTTCGTGCGTTTGTTCACTCGTTCCGTTCAAAAAAACTCGGATAGATTTTTCGTAAAAATTGATAGTAAATACTATATGATTCAAATGTAAATCAAAATTTGTATTCATTTTAAAATATTTCTCGACAATCTTTGTTTGCTTCTAAAACTCATTTTTCGTCCGTTTGTTCGCTCGTTTCATTCAAAAAAAACATAGATACTTTTTTCGTAAAGAATGATAGTAAATACTAATTTAATCAAATGCAAATCAAAATTTGTATTCATTTTAAAAAATTCTGCACAATCTTTCTTTGCTCCTAAAACTCATGTTTCGTGCGTTTCTTCCGTCATTTCATTCAAAAAAATCGGATAAATTTTTCGTAAAGAATGAAAATAAATAGTAAATTATACA
>JAJHPC010000017.1:42362-65843 GCA_024447665.1 Juncus inflexus
CAAAGATTGTGCAGAATTTTTTTAAAATGAATACAAATTTTGATTTGCATTTGAATAAATTAGTATTTACTATCATTCTTTACGAAAAATCTATCTATGTTTTTTTTTGAATGAAACGAGCGAACAAACGCACGAAAAATGAGTTTTAGAAGCAAACAAAGATTGTCGAGAAATATTTTAAAATGAATACAAATTTTGATTTACATTTGAATCATATAGTATTTACTATCAATTTTTACGAAATATCTATCTGAGTTTTTTTTGAACGAAACGAGTGAACAAACGCACGAAACATGAGTTTTAGGAGCAAACAAAGATTGTTGAGAATTATTTTAAAGTGAATACTAGTTTTGGTTCGCATTTGAAAATTTACTATATACTATCTTTCTTTACGAAAAATCTATCTATGTTTTTTTTGAATGAAACGAGCGAACAAATGCACGAAACATGAGTTTTAGGAGCAAACAAACATTGTGCGAGAAAGATTTTAAAATGAATACAAATTTTGATTTACATTTGAATCATATAGTATTTACTATCAATTTTTACGAAAAATCTATCCGAGTTTTTTTTGAATGAAACGAGTGAACAAACGCACGAAACATGAGTTTTACGAGCAAACAAAGATTGTGGAGAAATATTTTAAAGTGAATACAAGTTTTGGTTTGCATTTGTATAATTTACTATTTATTTTCATTCTTTACGAAAAATTTATCCGAGTTTTTTTTGAATGAAATGACGGAAGAAACGCAAGAAACATGAGTTTTAGGAGCAAACAAAGATTGTGCAGAAATTTTTTAAAATGAATACAAATTTTGATTTGCATTTGAATAAATTAGTATTTACTATCATTCTTTACGAAAAATCTATCTATGTGTTTTTTTGAATGAAACGAGCGAACAAACGCACGAAAAATGAGTTTTAGAAGCAAACAAAGATTGTCGAGAAATATTTTAAAATGAATACAAATTTTGATTTACATTTGAATCATATAGTATTTACTATCAATTTTTACGAAAAATCTATCCGTTTTTTTTTGAATGAAACGAGTGAACAAACGCACGAAACATGAGTTTTAGGAGCAAACAAAGATTGTTGAGAATTATTTTAAAGTGAATACTAGTTTTGGTTTGCATTTGAAAAATTTACTATATACTATCTTTCTTTACGAAAAATCTATCTATGTTTTTTTTGAATGAAACGAGCGAACAAATGCACGAAACATGAGTTTTAGGAGCAAACAAAGATTGTGAGAAAATATTTTAAAATGAATACAAATTTTGATTTGCATTTGAATCATATAGTATTTACTATCAATTTTTACGAAAAATCTATCCGAGTTTTTTTGAATGAAACGAGTGAACAAACGCACGAAACATGAGTTTTAGGAGCAAACAAAGATTGTTGAGAAATATTTTAAAAGTGAATACAAGTTTTGGTTTGCATTTGAATAATTTAGTATTTACTATCATTCTTTACGAAAAATCTATCTATGTTTTTTTGAATGAAACGAGCGAACAAACGCACGAAACATGAGTTTTAGGAGCAAACAAAGATTGTGAGAAATATTTTAAAATGAATACAAATTTTGATTTACATTTGAATCATATAGTATTTACTATCAATTTTTACGAAAAATCTATCCGAGTTTTTTTTTGAATGAAACGAGTGAACAAACGCACGAAACATGAGTTTTACGAGCAAACAAAGACTGTGGAGAAATATTTTAAAGTGAATACAAGTTTTGGTTTGCATTTGTATAATTTACTATTTATTTTCATTCTTTACGAAAAATTTATCCGAGTTTTTTTTTGAATGAAATGACGGAAGAAACGCAAGAAACATGAGTTTTAGGAGCAAACAAAGATTGTGCAGAATTTTTTTAAAATGAATACAAATTTTGATTTGCATTTGAATAAATTAGTATTTACTATCATTCTTTACGAAAAATCTATCTATGTTTTTTTTGAATGAAACGAGCGAACAAACGCACGAAAAATGAGTTTTAGAAGCAAACAAAGATTGTCGAGAAATATTTTAAAATGAATACAAATTTTGATTTACATTTGAATCATATAGTATTTACTATCAATTTTTACGAAAAATCTATCCGAGTTTTTTTTGAATGAAACGAGTGAACAAACGCACGAAACATGAGTTTTAGGAGCAAACAAAGATTGTGGAGAAATATTTTAAAGTGAATACAAGTTTTGGTTTGCATTTGTATAATTTACTATTTATTTTCATTCTTTACGAAAAATTTATCCGTGTTTTTTTTGAATGAAACGACCGAACAAACGCAACGAAACATGAGTTTTAGGAGCAAACAAAGATTGTTGAGAATTTTTTTAAAATGAATACAAATTTTTGTTTGCATTTGAATAAATTAGTATTTACTATCATTCTTTACGAAAAATCTATCTATGTTTTTTTGAATGAAACGAGCGAACAAACGCACGAAAAATGAGTTTTAGAAGCAAACAAAGATTGTCGAGAAATATTTTAAAATGAATACAAATTTTGATTTACATTTGAATCATATAGTATTTACTATCAATTTTTACGAAAAATCTATCCGAGTTTTTTTTGAATGAAACGAGTGAACAAACGCACGAAACATGAGTTTTACGAGCAAACAAAGATTGTGGAGAAATATTTTAAAGTGAATACAAGTTTTGGTTTGCATTTGTATAATTTACTATTTATTTTCATTCTTTACGAAAAATTTATCCGACTTTTTTTTAATGAAATGACGGAAGAAACGCAAGAAACATGAGTTTTAGGAGCAAACAAAGATTGTGCAGAATTTTTTTAAAATGAATACAAATTTTTGTTTGCATTTGAATAAATTAGTATTTACTATCATTCTTTACGAAAAATCTATCTATGTTTTTTTTGAATGAAACGAGCGAACAAACGCACGAAAAATGAGTTTTAGAAGCAAACAAAGATTGTCGAGAAATATTTTAAAATGAATACAAATTTTGATTTACATTTGAATCATATAGTATTTACTATCAATTTTTACGAAAAATCTATCCGAGTTTTTTTTGAATGAAACGAGTGAACAAACGCACGAAACATGAGTTTTACGAGCAAACAAAGATTGTGGAGAAATATTTTAAAGTGAATACAAGTTTTGGTTTGCATTTGTATAATTTACTATTTATTTTCATTCTTTACGAAAAATTTATCCGTTTTTTTTTAATGAAATGACGGAACAAACGCAAGAAACATGAGTTTTAGGAGCAAACAAAGATTGTGCAGAATTTTTTTAAAATGAATACAAATTTTTGTTTGCATTTGAATAAATTAGTATTTACTATCATTCTTTACGAAAAATCTATCTATGTTTTTTTTGAATGAAACGAGCGAACAAACGCACGAAAAATGAGTTTTAGGAGCAAACAAAGATTGTCGAGAAATATTTTAAAATGAATACAAATTTTGATTTACATTTGAATCATATAGTATTTACTATCAATTTTTACGAAAAATCTATCCGAGTTTTTTTTGAATGAAACGAGTGAACAAACGCACGAAACATGAGTTTTACGAGCAAACAAAGATTGTGGAGAAATATTTTAAAGTGAATACAAGTTTTGGTTTGCATTTGTATAATTTACTATTTATTTTCATTCTTTACGAAAAATTTATCCGTTTTTTTTTGAATGAAATGACGGAAGAAACGCAAGAAACATGAGTTTTAGGAGCAAACAAAGATTGTGCAGAATTTTTTTAAAATGAATACAAACTTTTGATTTGCATTTGAATAAATTAGTATTTACTATCATTCTTTACGAAAAATCTATCTATGTTTTTTTTGAATGAAACGAGCGAACAAACGCACGAAAAATGAGTTTTAGAAGCAAACAAAGATTGTCGAGAAATATTTTAAAATGAATACAAATTTTGATTTACATTTGAATCATATAGTATTTACTATCAATTTTTACGAAATATCTATCCGAGTTTTTTTTGAATGAAACGAGTGAACAAACGCACGAAACATGAGTTTTAGGAGCAAACAAAGATTGTTGAGAATTATTTTAAAGTGAATACTAGTTTTGGTTTCGCATTTCGAAAATTTACTATATACTATCTTTCTTTACGAAAAATCTATCTATGTATTTTTTGAATGAAACGAGCGAACAAATGCACGAAACATGAGTTTTAGGAGCAAACAAACATTGTGCGAGAAAGATTTTAAAATGAATACAAATTTTGATTTACATTTGAATCATATAGTATTTACTATCAATTTTTACGAAAAATCTATCCGATTTTTTTTTGAATGAAACGAGTGAACAAACGCACGAAACATGAGTTTTACGAGCAAACAAAGATTGTGGAGAAATATTTTAAAGTGAATACAAGTTTTGGTTTGCATTTGTATAATTTACTATTTATTTTCATTCTTTACGAAAAATTTATCCGTTTTTTTTTTGAATGAAATGACGGAAGAAACGCAAGAAACATGAGTTTTAGGAGCAAACAAAGATTGTGCAGAATTTTTTTAAAATGAATACAAATTTTGATTTGCATTTGAATAAATTAGTATTTACTATCATTCTTTACGAAAAATCTATCTATGTTTTTTTTGAATGAAACGAGCGAACAAACGCACGAAAAATGAGTTTTAGAAGCAAACAAAGATTGTCGAGAAATATTTTAAAATGAATACAAATTTTGATTTACATTTGAATCATATAGTATTTACTATCAATTTTTACGAAAAATCTATCCGAGTTTTTTTTTGAATGAAACGAGTGAACAAACGCACGAAACATGAGTTTTAGGAGCAAACAAAGATTGTTGAGAATTATTTTAAAGTGAATACTAGTTTTGGTTTGCATTTGAATAATTTACTATATACTATCTTTCTTTACGAAAAATCTATCTATGTTTTTTTTGAATGAAACGAGCGAACAAATGCACGAAACATGAGTTTTAGGAGCAAACAAACATTGTGCGAGAAATATTTTAAAATGAATACAAATTTTGATTTACATTTGAATCATATAGTATTTACTATCAATTTTTACGAAAAATCTATCCGAGTTTTTTTTGAATGAAACGAGTGAACAAACGCACGAAACATGAGTTTTACGAGCAAACAAAGATTGTGGAGAAATATTTTAAAGTGAATACAAGTTTTGGTTTGCATTTGTATAATTTACTATTTATTTTCATTCTTTACGAAAAATTTATCCGAGTTTTTTTTGAATGAAATGACGGAAGAAACGCAAGAAACATGAGTTTTAGGAGCAAACAAAGATTGTGCAGAATTTTTTTAAAATGAATACAAATTTTGATTTGCATTTGAATAAATTAGTATTTACTATCATTCTTTACGAAAAATCTATCTATGTTTTTTTTGAATGAAACGAGCGAACAAACGCACGAAAAATGAGTTTTAGAAGCAAACAAAGATTGTCGAGAAATATTTTAAAATGAATACAAATTTTGATTTACATTTGAATCATATAGTATTTACTATCAATTTTTTACGAAAAATCTATCCGAGTTTTTTTTTTGAACGAAACGAGTGAACAAACGCACGAAACATGAGTTTTAGGAGCAAACAAAGATTGTTGAGAATTATTTTAAAGTGAATACTAGTTTTGGTTCGCATTTGAAAAATTTACTATATACTATCTTTCTTTACGAAAAATCTATCTATGTTTTTTTGAATGAAACGAGCGAACAAATGCACGAAACATGAGTTTTAGGAGCAAACAAACATTGTGAGAAAGATTTTAAAATGAATACAAATTTTGATTTACATTTGAATCATATAGTATTTACTATCAATTTTTACGAAAAATCTATCCGGTTTTTTTTGAATGAAACGAGTGAACAAACGCACGAAACATGAGTTTTACGAGCAAACAAAGATTGTGGAGAAATATTTTAAAGTGAATACAAGTTTTGGTTTGCATTTGTATAATTTACTATTTATTTTCATTCTTTACGAAAAATTTATCCGAGTTTTTTTTGAATGAAATGACGGAAGAAACGCAAGAAACATGAGTTTTAGGAGCAAACAAAGATTGTGCAGAATTTTTTTAAAATGAATACAAATTTTGGTTTGCATTTGAATAAATTAGTATTTACTATCATTCTTTACGAAAAATCTATCTATTTTTTTTTTGAATGAAACGAGCGAACAAACGCACGAAAAATGAGTTTTAGAAGCAAACAAAGATTGTCGAGAAATATTTTAAAATGAATACAAATTTTGATTTACATTTGAATCATATAGTATTTACTATCAATTTTTACGAAAAATCTATCCGAGTTTTTTTTTGAATGAAACGAGTGAACAAACGCACGAAACATGAGTTTTAGGAGCAAACAAAGATTGTGGAGAAATATTTTAAAGTGAATACAAGTTTTGGTTTGCATTTGAATAATTTACTATTTATTTTCATTCTTTACGAAAAATTCTATCCTAGTTTTTTTTTGAATGAAACGAGCGAACAAACGCACGAAACATGAGTTTTAGGAGCAAACAAAGATTGTGCGAGAAATATTTTAAAATGAATACAAATTTTGATTTGCATTTGAATAATTTAGTATTTACTATCATTTTTTACGAAAAATTTATCCGAGTTTTTTTTGAATGAAATGACTGAACAAACGCAAGAAACATGAGTTTTAGGAGCAAACAAAGATTGTGCGAAAATTTTTTAAAATGAATACAAATTTTTGTTTGCATTTGAATAAATTAGTATTTACTATCATTCTTTACGAAAAATCTATCTATCTATTTTTTTTTGAATGAAACGAGCGAACAAACGCACGAAAAATGAGTTTTAGAAGCAAACAAAGATTGTCGAGAAATATTTTAAAATGAATACAAATTTTGATTTACATTTGAATCATATAGTATTTACTATCAATTTTTACGAAAAATCTATCCGAGTTTTTTTTGAATGAAACGAGTGAACAAACGCACGAAACATGAGTTTTACGAGCAAACAAAGATTGTGGAGAAATATTTTAAAGTGAATACAAGTTTTGGTTTGCATTTGTATAATTTACTATTTATTTTCATTCTTTACGAAAAATTTATCCGAGGTTTTTTTTAATGAAATGACGGAAGAAACGCAAGAAACATGAGTTTTAGGAGCAAACAAAGATTGTGCAGAAATTTTTTAAAATGAATACAAATTTTTGTTTGCATTTGAATAAATTAGTATTTACTATCATTCTTTACGAAAAATCTATCTATTTTTTTTTTGAATGAAACGAGCGAACAAACGCACGAAAAATGAGTTTTAGAAGCAAACAAAGATTGTCGAGAAATATTTTAAAATGAATACAAATTTTGATTTACATTTGAATCATATAGTATTTACTATCAATTTTTACGAAAAATCTATCCGAGTTTTTTTTGAATGAAACGAGTGAACAAACGCACGAAACATGAGTTTTACGAGCAAACAAAGATTGTGGAGAAATATTTTAAAGTGAATACAAGTTTTGGTTTGCATTTGTATAATTTACTATTTATTTTCATTCTTTACGAAAAATTTATCCGAGTTTTTTTTGAATGAAATGACGGAAGAAACGCAAGAAACATGAGTTTTAGGAGCAAACAAAGATTGTGCAGAATTTTTTTAAAATGAATACAAATTTTGATTTGCATTTGAATAAATTAGTATTTACTATCATTCTTTACGAAAAATCTATCTATGTTTTTTTTTGAATGAAACGAGCGAACAAACGCACGAAAAATGAGTTTTAGAAGCAAACAAAGATTGTCGAGAAATATTTTAAAATGAATACAAATTTTGATTTACATTTGAATCATATAGTATTTACTATCAATTTTTACGAAAATATCTATCCGAGTTTTTTTTGAACGAAACGAGTGAACAAACGCACGAAACATGAGTTTTAGGAGCAAACAAAGATTGTTGAGAATTATTTTAAAGTGAATACTAGTTTTGGTTTGCATTTGGAAAATTTACTATATACTATCTTTCTTTACGAAAAATCTATCTATGTTTTTTTTGAATGAAACGAGCGAACAAATGCACGAAACATGAGTTTTAGGAGCAAACAAACATTGTGCGAGAAAGATTTTAAAATGAATACAAATTTTGATTTACATTTGAATCATATAGTATTTACTATCAATTTTTACGAAAAATCTATCCGTGTTTTTTTGAATGAAACGAGTGAACAAACGCACGAAACATGAGTTTTACGAGCAAACAAAGATTGTGGAGAAATATTTTAAAGTGAATACAAGTTTTGGTTTGCATTTGTATAATTTACTATTTATTTTCATTCTTTACGAAAAATTTATCCGATTTTTTTTTTGAATGAAATGACGGAAGAAACGCAAGAAACATGAGTTTTAGGAGCAAACAAAGATTGTGCAGAATTTTTTTAAAATGAATACAAATTTTGATTTGCATTTGAATAAATTAGTATTTACTATCATTCTTTACGAAAAATCTATCTATGTGTTTTTTTGAATGAAACGAGCGAACAAACGCACGAAAAATGAGTTTTAGAAGCAAACAAAGATTGTCGAGAAATATTTTAAAATGAATACAAATTTTGATTTACATTTGAATCATATAGTATTTACTATCAATTTTTACGAAAAATCTATCCGTTTTTTTTTTGAATGAAACGAGTGAACAAACGCACGAAACATGAGTTTTAGGAGCAAACAAAGATTGTTGAGAATTATTTTAAAGTGAATACTAGTTTTGGTTTGCATTTGAATAATTTACTATTTACTATCTTTCTTTACGAAAAATCTATCTATGTTTTTTTTGAATGAAACGAGCGAACAAATGCACGAAACATGAGTTTTAGGAGCAAACAAAGATTGTGCAGAAATATTTTAAAATGAATACAAATTTTGATTTACATTTGAATCATATAGTATTTACTATCAATTTTTACGAAAAATCTATCCGATTTTTTTTTGAATGAAACGAGTGAACAAACGCACGAAACATGAGTTTTACGAGCAAACAAAGATTGTGGAGAAATATTTTAAAGTGAATACAAGTTTTGGTTTGCATTTGTATAATTTACTATTTATTTTCATTCTTTACGAAAAATTTATCCGAGTTTTTTTTGAATGAAATGACGGAAGAAACGCAAGAAACATGAGTTTTAGGAGCAAACAAAGATTGTGCAGAAATTTTTTAAAATGAATACAAATTTTGATTTGCATTTGAATAAATTAGTATTTACTATCATTCTTTACGAAAAATCTATCTATTTTTTTTTTGAATGAAACGAGCGAACAAACGCACGAAAAATGAGTTTTAGAAGCAAACAAAGATTGTCGAGAAATATTTTAAAATGAATACAAATTTTGATTTACATTTGAATCATATAGTATTTACTATCAATTTTTACGAAAAATCTATCCGAGTTTTTTTTTTTTTTGAATGAAACGAGTGAACAAACGCACGAAACATGAGTTTTAGGAGCAAACAAAGATTGTTGAGAATTATTTTAAAATGAATACAAATTTTTGGTTTGCATTTGAATAATTTAGTATTTACTATCATTCTTTACGAAAAATCTATCTATGTTTTTTTTGAATGAAACGAGCGAACAAACGCACGAAAAATGAGTTTTAGGAGCAAACAAACATTGTTGAGAAATATTTTAAAATGAATACAAATTTTGATTTACATTTGAATCATATAGTATTTACTATCAATTTTTACGAAAAATCTATCCGAGTTTTTTTTTTAATGAAACGAGTGAACAAACGCACGAAACATGAGTTTTACGAGCAAACAAAGATTGTGGAGAAATATTTTAAAGTGAATACAAGTTTTGGTTTGCATTTGTATAATTTACTATTTATTTTCATTCTTTACGAAAAATTTATCCGAGTTTTTTTTTAATGAAATGACGGAAGAAACGCAAGAAACATGAGTTTTAGGAGCAAACAAAGATTGTGCAGAATTTTTTTAAAATGAATACAAATTTTTGTTTGCATTTGAATAAATTAGTATTTACTATCATTCTTTACGAAAAATCTATCTATTTTTTTTTTTGAATGAAACGAGCGAACAAACGCACGAAAAATGAGTTTTAGAAGCAAACAAAGATTGTCGAGAAATATTTTAAAATGAATACAAATTTTGATTTACATTTGAATCATATAGTATTTACTATCAATTTTTACGAAAAATCTATCCGAGTTTTTTTTGAATGAAACGAGTGAACAAACGCACGAAACATGAGTTTTACGAGCAAACAAAGATTGTGGAGAAATATTTTAAAGTGAATACAAGTTTTGGTTTGCATTTGTATAATTTACTATTTATTTTCATTCTTTACGAAAAATTTATCCGAGTTTTTTTTTTAATGAAATGACGGAAGAAACGCAAGAAACATGAGTTTTAGGAGCAAACAAAGATTGTGCAGAATTTTTTTAAAATGAATACAAATTTTTGATTTGCATTTGAATAAATTAGTATTTACTATCATTCTTTACGAAAAATCTATCTATGTTTTTTTTGAATGAAACGAGCGAACAAACGCACGAAAAATGAGTTTTAGAAGCAAACAAAGATTGTCGAGAAATATTTTAAAATGAATACAAATTTTGATTTACATTTGAATCATATAGTATTTACTATCAATTTTTACGAAAAATCTATCCGAGTTTTTTTTGAATGAAACGAGTGAACAAACGCACGAAACATGAGTTTTAGGAGCAAACAAAGATTGTTGAGAATTATTTTAAAGTGAATACTAGTTTTGGTTTGCATTTGAATAATTTACTATTTACTATCTTTCTTTACGAAAAATCTATCTATGTTTTTTTTGAATGAAACGAGCGAACAAATGCACGAAACATGAGTTTTAGGAGCAAACAAACATTGTGCGAGAAAGATTTTAAAATGAATACAAATTTTGATTTACATTTGAATCATATAGTATTTACTATCAATTTTTACGAAAAATCTATCCGTTTTTTTTTTGAATGAAACGAGTGAACAAACGCACGAAACATGAGTTTTACGAGCAAACAAAGATTGTGGAGAAATATTTTAAAGTGAATACAAGTTTTGGTTTGCATTTGTATAATTTACTATTTATTTTCATTCTTTACGAAAAATTTATCCGATTTTTTTTTGAATGAAATGACGGAAGAAACGCACGAAACATGAGTTTTAGGAGCAAACAAAGATTGTGCAGAAATTTTTTAAAATGAATACAAATTTTGATTTGCATTTGAATAAATTAGTATTTACTATCATTCTTTACGAAAAATCTATCTATGTTTTTTTTGAATGAAACGAGCGAACAAACGCACGAAAAATGAGTTTTAGAAGCAAACAAAGATTGTCGAGAAATATTTTAAAATGAATACAAATTTTGATTTACATTTGAATCATATAGTATTTACTATCAATTTTTACGAAAAATCTATCCGATTTTTTTTTTGAATGAAACGAGTGAACAAACGCACGAAACATGAGTTTTAGGAGCAAACAAAGATTGTTGAGAATTATTTTAAAGTGAATACTAGTTTTGGTTTGCATTTGAAAAATTTACTATTTACTATCTTTCTTTACGAAAAATCTATCTATGTATTTTTTGAATGAAACGAGCGAACAAATGCACGAAACATGAGTTTTAGGAGCAAACAAACATTGTGCGAGAAAGATTTTAAAATGAATACAAATTTTGATTTACATTTGAATCATATAGTATTTACTATCAATTTTTACGAAAAATCTATCCGAGTTTTTTTTGAATGAAACGAGTGAACAAACGCACGAAACATGAGTTTTACGAGCAAACAAAGATTGTGGAGAAATATTTTAAAGTGAATACAAGTTTTGGTTTGCATTTGTATAATTTACTATTTATTTTCATTCTTTACGAAAAATTTATCCGAGTTTTTTTTTTTGAATGAAATGACGGAAGAAACGCAAGAAACATGAGTTTTAGGAGCAAACAAAGATTGTGCAGAATTTTTTTAAAATGAATACAAATTTTTGTTTGCATTTGAATAAATTAGTATTTACTATCATTCTTTACGAAAAATCTATCTATGTTTTTTTTGAATGAAACGAGCGAACAAACGCACGAAAAATGAGTTTTAGAAGCAAACAAAGATTGTCGAGAAATATTTTAAAATGAATACAAATTTTGATTTACATTTGAATCATATAGTATTTACTATCAATTTTTACGAAAAATCTATCCGAGTTTTTTTTTGAATGAAACGAGTGAACAAACGCACGAAACATGAGTTTTAGGAGCAAACAAAGATTGTGGAGAAATATTTTAAAGTGAATACAAGTTTTGGTTTGCATTTGTATAATTTACTATTTATTTTCATTCTTTACGAAAAATTTATCCGAGTTTTTTTTTGAATGAAATGACGGAACAAACGCAAGAAACATGAGTTTTAGGAGCAAACAAAGATTGTGCAGAAATTTTTTAAAATGAATACAAATTTTGGTTTGCATTTGAATAAATTAGTATTTACTATCATTCTTTACGAAAAATCTATCTATGTTTTTTTTGAATGAAACGAGCGAACAAACGCACGAAACATGAGTTTTAGGAGCAAACAAAGATTGTTGAGAAATATTTTAAAATGAATACAAATTTTGGTTTGCATTTGAATAATTTAGTATTTACTATCATTCTTTACGAAAAATCTATCTATGTTTTTTTTGAATGAAACGAGCGAACAAACGCACGAAACATGAGTTTTAGGAGCAAACAAAGATTGTCGAGAAATATTTTAAAATGAATACAAATTTTGATTTACATTTGAATCATATAGTATTTACTATCAATTTTTACGAAAAATCTATCCGAGTTTTTTTTTTAATGAAACGAGTGAACAAACGCACGAAACATGAGTTTTACGAGGAAACAAAGATTGTGGAGAAATATTTTAAAGTGAATACAAGTTTTGGTTTGCATTTGTATAATTTACTATTTATTTTCATTCTTTACGAAAAATTTATCCGAGTTTTTTTTTTTGAATGAAATGACGGAAGAAACGCAAGAAACATGAGTTTTAGGAGCAAACAAAGATTGTGCAGAATTTTTTTAAAATGAATACAAATTTTGATTTGCATTTGAATAAATTAGTATTTACTATCATTCTTTACGAAAAATCTATCTATGTTTTTTTTGAATGAAACGAGCGAACAAACGCACGAAAAATGAGTTTTAGAAGCAAACAAAGATTGTCGAGAAATATTTTAAAATGAATACAAATTTTGATTTACATTTGAATCATATAGTATTTACTATCAATTTTTTACGAAAAATCTATCCGATTTTTTTTTTTGAACGAAACGAGTGAACAAACGCACGAAACATGAGTTTTAGGAGCAAACAAAGATTGTTGAGAATTATTTTAAAGTGAATACTAGTTTTGGTTTGCATTTGGAAAATTTACTATATACTATCTTTCTTTACGAAAAATCTATCTATGTATTTTTTTGAATGAAACGAGCGAACAAATGCACGAAACATGAGTTTTAGGAGCAAACAAACATTGTGCGAGAAAGATTTTAAAATGAATACAAATTTTGATTTACATTTGAATCATATAGTATTTACTATCAATTTTTACGAAAAATCTATCCGAGTTTTTTTTGAATGAAACGAGTGAACAAACGCACGAAACATGAGTTTTACGAGCAAACAAAGATTGTGGAGAAATATTTTAAAGTGAATACAAGTTTTGGTTTGCATTTGTATAATTTACTATTTATTTTCATTCTTTACGAAAAATTTATCCGAGTTTTTTTTGAATGAAATGACGGAAGAAACGCAAGAAACATGAGTTTTAGGAGCAAACAAAGATTGTGCAGAATTTTTTTAAAATGAATACAAATTTTTGATTTGCATTTGAATAAATTAGTATTTACTATCATTCTTTACGAAAAATCTATCTATGTTTTTTTTGAATGAAACGAGCGAACAAACGCACGAAAAATGAGTTTTAGAAGCAAACAAAGATTGTCGAGAAATATTTTAAAATGAATACAAATTTTGATTTACATTTGAATCATATAGTATTTACTATCAATTTTTACGAAAAATCTATCCGAGTTTTTTTTGAATGAAACGAGTGAACAAACGCACGAAACATGAGTTTTACGAGCAAACAAAGATTGTGGAGAAATATTTTAAAGTGAATACAAGTTTTGGTTTGCATTTGTATAATTTACTATTTATTTTCATTCTTTACGAAAAATTTATCCGATTTTTTTTTTTGAATGAAATGACGGAAGAAACGCAAGAAACATGAGTTTTAGGAGCAAACAAACAAAGATTGTGAGAATTTTTTAAAATGAATACAAATTTTGGTTTGCATTTGAATAATTTAGTATTTACTATCATTCTTTACGAAAAATCTATCTATGTTTTTTTTGAATGAAACGAGCGAACAAACGCACGAAAAATGAGTTTTAGAAGCAAACAAAGATTGTCGAGAAATATTTTAAAATGAATACAAATTTTGATTTACATTTGAATCATATAGTATTTACTATCAATTTTTACGAAAAATCTATCCGAGTTTTTTTTGAATGAAACGAGTGAACAAACGCACGAAACATGAGTTTTACGAGCAAACAAAGATTGTGGAGAAATATTTTAAAGTGAATACAAGTTTTGGTTTGCATTTGTATAATTTACTATTTATTTTCATTCTTTACGAAAAATTTATCCGAGTTTTTTTTTAATGAAATGACGGAAGAAACGCAAGAAACATGAGTTTTAGGAGCAAACAAAGATTGTGCAGAATTTTTTTAAAATGAATACAAATTTTTGATTTGCATTTGAATAAATTAGTATTTACTATCATTCTTTACGAAAAATCTATCTATGTTTTTTTTGAATGAAACGAGCGAACAAACGCACGAAAAATGAGTTTTAGAAGCAAACAAAGATTGTCGAGAAATATTTTAAAATGAATACAAATTTTGATTTACATTTGAATCATATAGTATTTACTATCAATTTTTACGAAAAATCTATCCGAGTTTTTTTTGAATGAAACGAGTGAACAAACGCACGAAACATGAGTTTTAGGAGCAAACAAAGATTGTTGAGAAATATTTTAAAGTGAATACTAGTTTTGGTTTGCATTTGTATAATTTACTATTTACTATCTTTCTTTACGAAAAATCTATCTATGGTTTTTTTGAATGAAATGAGCGAACAAATGCACGAAACATGAGTTTTAGGAGCAAACAAACATTGTGCAGAAAGATTTTAAAATGAATACAAATTTTGATTTACATTTGAATCATATAGTATTTACTATCAATTTTTACGAAAAATCTATCCGAGTTTTTTTTTGAATGAAACGAGTGAACAAACGCACGAAACATGAGTTTTACGAGCAAACAAAGATTGTGGAGAAATATTTTAAAGTGAATACAAGTTTTGGTTTGCATTTGTATAATTTACTATTTATTTTCATTCTTTACGAAAAATTTATCCGAGTTTTTTTTTTGAATGAAATGACGGAAGAAACGCAAGAAACATGAGTTTTAGGAGCAAACAAAGATTGTGCAGAATTTTTTTAAAATGAATACAAATTTTGATTTGCATTTGAATAAATTAGTATTTACTATCATTCTTTACGAAAAATCTATCTATGTTTTTTTTTGAATGAAACGAGCGAACAAACGCACGAAAAATGAGTTTTAGAAGCAAACAAAGATTGTCGAGAAATATTTTAAAATGAATACAAATTTTGATTTACATTTGAATCATATAGTATTTACTATCAATTTTTACGAAAAATCTATCCGAGTTTTTTTTTGAATGAAACGAGTGAACAAACGCACGAAACATGAGTTTTAGGAGCAAACAAAGATTGTTGAGAATTATTTTAAAGTGAATACAAGTTTTGGTTTGCATTTGAATAATTTACTATTTACTATCATTCTTTACGAAAAATCTATCTATGTTTTTTTTGAATGAAACGAGCGAACAAACGCACGAAACATGAGTTTTAGGAGCAAACAAAGATTGTGGAGAAATATTTTAAAATGAATACAAATTTTGATTTACATTTGAATCATATAGTATTTACTATCAATTTTTACGAAAAATCTATCCGATTTTTTTTTGAATGAAACGAGTGAACAAACGCACGAAACATGAGTTTTACGAGCAAACAAAGATTGTGGAGAAATATTTTAAAGTGAATACAAGTTTTGGTTTGCATTTGTATAATTTACTATTTATTTTCATTCTTTACGAAAAATTTATCCGAGTTTTTTTTGAATGAAATGACGGAAGAAACGCAAGAAACATGAGTTTTAGGAGCAAACAAAGATTGTGCAGAATTTTTTTAAAATGAATACAAATTTTGATTTGCATTTGAATAAATTAGTATTTACTATCATTCTTTACGAAAAATCTATCTATGTTTTTTTTGAATGAAACGAGCGAACAAACGCACGAAAAATGAGTTTTAGAAGCAAACAAAGATTGTCGAGAAATATTTTAAAATGAATACAAATTTTGATTTACATTTGAATCATATAGTATTTACTATCATTTTTTACGAAAAATCTATCCGTTTTTTTTTTTTTGAATGAAACGAGTGAACAAACGCACGAAACATGAGTTTTAGGAGCAAACAAAGATTGTTGAGAATTATTTTAAAGTGAATACTAGTTTTGGTTTGCATTTGAAAAATTTACTATTTACTATCTTTCTTTACGAAAAATCTATCTATGTTTTTTTGAATGAAACGAGCGAACAAATGCACGAAACATGAGTTTTAGGAGCAAACAAACATTGTGCGAGAAAGATTTTAAAATGAATACAAATTTTGATTTACATTTGAATCATATAGTATTTACTATCAATTTTTACGAAAAATCTATCCGAGTTTTTTTTGAATGAAACGAGTGAACAAACGCACGAAACATGAGTTTTACGAGCAAACAAAGATTGTGGAGAAATATTTTAAAGTGAATACAAGTTTTGGTTTGCATTTGTATAATTTACTATTTATTTTCATTCTTTACGAAAAATTTATCCGATTTTTTTTTTTGAATGAAATGACGGAAGAAACGCAAGAAACATGAGTTTTAGGAGCAAACAAAGATTGTGCAGAATTTTTTTAAAATGAATACAAATTTTGGTTTGCATTTGAATAAATTAGTATTTACTATCATTCTTTACGAAAAATCTATCTATGTTTTTTTTGAATGAAACGAGCGAACAAACGCACGAAAAATGAGTTTTAGAAGCAAACAAAGATTGTCGAGAAATATTTTAAAATGAATACAAATTTTGATTTACATTTGAATCATATAGTATTTACTATCAATTTTTACGAAAAATCTATCCGATTTTTTTTTGAATGAAACGAGTGAACAAACGCACGAAACATGAGTTTTACGAGCAAACAAAGATTGTGGAGAAATATTTTAAAGTGAATACAAGTTTTGGTTTGCATTTGTATAATTTACTATTTATTTTCATTCTTTACGAAAAATTTATCCGAGTTTTTTTTGAATGAAATGACGGAAGAAACGCAAGAAACATGAGTTTTAGGAGCAAACAAAGATTGTGCAGAATTTTTTTAAAATGAATACAAATTTTTGATTTGCATTTGAATAAATTAGTATTTACTATCATTCTTTACGAAAAATCTATCTATGTTTTTTTTGAATGAAACGAGCGAACAAACGCACGAAAAATGAGTTTTAGAAGCAAACAAAGATTGTCGAGAAATATTTTAAAATGAATACAAATTTTGATTTACATTTGAATCATATAGTATTTACTATCAATTTTTACGAAAAATCTATCCGATTTTTTTTTTTTGAATGAAACGAGTGAACAAACGCACGAAACATGAGTTTTAGGAGCAAACAAAGATTGTTGAGAATTATTTTAAAGTGAATACTAGTTTTGGTTTGCATTTGAATAATTTACTATTTACTATCTTTCTTTACGAAAAATCTATCTATGTATTTTTTGAATGAAACGAGCGAACAAATGCACGAAACATGAGTTTTAGGAGCAAACAAACATTGTGAGAAAGATTTTAAAATGAATACAAATTTTGATTTACATTTGAATCATATAGTATTTACTATCAATTTTTACGAAAAATCTATCCGAGTTTTTTTTGAATGAAACGAGTGAACAAACGCACGAAACATGAGTTTTACGAGCAAACAAAGATTGTGGAGAAATATTTTAAAGTGAATACAAGTTTTGGTTTGCATTTGTATAATTTACTATTTATTTTCATTCTTTACGAAAAATTTATCCGAGTTTTTTTTGAATGAAATGACGGAAGAAACGCAAGAAACATGAGTTTTAGGAGCAAACAAAGATTGTGCAGAATTTTTTTAAAATGAATACAAATTTTTGATTTGCATTTGAATAAATTAGTATTTACTATCATTCTTTACGAAAAATCTATCTATGTTTTTTTTGAATGAAACGAGCGAACAAACGCACGAAAAATGAGTTTTAGAAGCAAACAAAGATTGTCGAGAAATATTTTAAAATGAATACAAATTTTGATTTACATTTGAATCATATAGTATTTACTATCAATTTTTACGAAAAATCTATCCGAGTTTTTTTTGAATGAAACGAGTGAACAAACGCACGAAACATGAGTTTTACGAGCAAACAAAGATTGTGGAGAAATATTTTAAAGTGAATACAAGTTTTGGTTTGCATTTGTATAATTTACTATTTATTTTCATTCTTTACGAAAAATTTATCCGAGTTTTTTTTGAATGAAATGACGGAAGAAACGCAAGAAACATGAGTTTTAGGAGCAAACAAAGATTGTGCAGAAATTTTTTAAAATGAATACAAATTTTGATTTGCATTTGAATAAATTAGTATTTACTATCATTCTTTACGAAAAATCTATCTATGTTTTTTTTGAATGAAACGAGCGAACAAACGCACGAAAAATGAGTTTTAGAAGCAAACAAAGATTGTCGAGAAATATTTTAAAATGAATACAAATTTTGATTTACATTTGAATCATATAGTATTTACTATCAATTTTTACGAAAAATCTATCCGAGTTTTTTTTGAATGAAACGAGTGAACAAACGCACGAAACATGAGTTTTAGGAGCAAACAAAGATTGTTGAGAAATATTTTAAAGTGAATACAAGTTTTGGTTTGCATTTGAATAATTTAGTATTTACTATCATTCTTTACGAAAAATCTATCTATGTTTTTTTGAATGAAACGAGCGAACAAACGCACGAAAAATGAGTTTTAGGAGCAAACAAAGATTGTGGAGAAATATTTTAAAATGAATACAAATTTTGATTTACATTTGAATCATATAGTATTTACTATCAATTTTTACGAAAAATCTATCCGAGTTTTTTTTGAATGAAACGAGTGAACAAACGCACGAAACATGAGTTTTACGAGCAAACAAAGATTGTGGAGAAATATTTTAAAGTGAATACAAGTTTTGGTTTGCATTTGTATAATTTACTATTTATTTTCATTCTTTACGAAAAATTTATCCGAGTTTTTTTTTGAATGAAATGACGGAAGAAACGCAAGAAACATGAGTTTTAGGAGCAAACAAAGATTGTGCAGAATTTTTTTAAAATGAATACAAATTTTGGTTTGCATTTGAATAAATTAGTATTTACTATCATTCTTTACGAAAAATCTATCTATGTTTTTTTTGAATGAAACGAGCGAACAAACGCACGAAAAATGAGTTTTAGAAGCAAACAAAGATTGTCGAGAAATATTTTAAAATGAATACAAATTTTGATTTACATTTGAATCATATAGTATTTACTATCAATTTTTACGAAAAATCTATCCGAGTTTTTTTTGAATGAAACGAGTGAACAAACGCACGAAACATGAGTTTTACGAGCAAACAAAGATTGTGGAGAAATATTTTAAAGTGAATACAAGTTTTGGTTTGCATTTGTATAATTTACTATTTATTTTCATTCTTTACGAAAAATTTATCCGAGGGTTTTTTTGAATGAAATGACGGAAGAAACGCAAGAAACATGAGTTTTAGGAGCAAACAAAGATTGTGCAGAATTTTTTTAAAATGAATACAAATTTTTGTTTGCATTTGAATAAATTAGTATTTACTATCATTCTTTACGAAAAATCTATCTATGTTTTTTTTGAATGAAACGAGCGAACAAACGCACGAAAAATGAGTTTTAGAAGCAAACAAAGATTGTCGAGAAATATTTTAAAATGAATACAAATTTTGATTTACATTTGAATCATATAGTATTTACTATCAATTTTTACGAAAAATCTATCCGAGTTTTTTTTTGAATGAAACGAGTGAACAAACGCACGAAACATGAGTTTTACGAGCAAACAAAGATTGTGGAGAAATATTTTAAAGTGAATACAAGTTTTGGTTTGCATTTGAATAATTTACTATTTATTTTCATTCTTTACGAAAAATCTATCTATGTTTTTTTTTGAATGAAATGAGCGAACAAACGCACGAAAACATGAGTTTTAGGAGCAAACAAAGATTGTGCAGAAATATTTTAAAATGAATACAAATTTTGATTTACATTTGAATACATATAGTATTTACTATCATTTTTTACGAAAAATCTATCCTATGTTTTTTTGAATGAAACGAGTGAACAAACGCACGAAACATGAGTTTTACGAGCAAACAAAGATTGTGGAGAAATATTTTAAAGTGAATACAAGTTTTGGTTTGCATTTGTATAATTTACTATTTATTTTCATTCTTTACGAAAAATTTATCCGAGTTTTTTTTTTGAATGAAATGACGGAAGAAACGCACGAAACATGAGTTTTAGGAGCAAACAAAGATTGTGCAGAATTTTTTTAAAATGAATACAAATTTTGATTTGCATTTGAATAAATTAGTATTTACTATCATTCTTTACGAAAAATCTATCCTATGGTTTTTTTGAATGAAACGAGCGAACAAACGCACGAAAAATGAGTTTTAGAAGCAAACAAAGATTGTCGAGAAATATTTTAAAATGAATACAAATTTTGGTTTACATTTGAATCATTTAGTATTTACTATCAATTCTTTACGAAAAATCTATCCGAGTTTTTTTTTGAATGAAACGAGTGAACAAACGCACGAAACATGAGTTTTAGGAGCAAACAAAGATTGTTGAGAATTATTTTAAAATGAATACAAGTTTTGGTTTGCATTTGAATAATTTAGTATTTACTATCATTCTTTACGAAAAATCTATCTATGTTTTTTTTGAATGAAACGAGCGAACAAACGCACGAAAAATGAGTTTTTGGAGCAAACAAACATTGTCGAGAAATATTTTAAAATGAATACAAATTTTGATTTACATTTGAATCATATAGTATTTACTATCAATTTTTACGAAAAATCTATCCGAGTTTTTTTTGAATGAAACGAGTGAACAAACGCACGAAACATGAGTTTTACGAGCAAACAAAGATTGTGGAGAAATATTTTAAAGTGAATACAAGTTTTGGTTTGCATTTGTATAATTTACTATTTATTTTCATTCTTTACGAAAAATTTATCCGAGTTTTTTTTGAATGAAATGACGGAAGAAACGCACGAAACATGAGTTTTAGGAGCAAACAAAGATTGTGCAGAATTTTTTTAAAATGAATACAAATTTTGATTTGCATTTGAATAAATTAGTATTTACTATCATTCTTTACGAAAAATCTATCTATGTTTTTTTTGAATGAAACGAGCGAACAAACGCACGAAAAATGAGTTTTAGAAGCAAACAAAGATTGTCGAGAAATATTTTAAAATGAATACAAATTTTGATTTACATTTGAATCATATAGTATTTACTATCAATTTTTACGAAAAATCTATCCGAGTTTTTTTTGAATGAAACGAGTGAACAAACGCACGAAACATGAGTTTTACGAGCAAACAAAGATTGTGGAGAAATATTTTAAAGTGAATACAAGTTTTGGTTTGCATTTGTATAATTTACTATTTATTTTCATTCTTTACGAAAAATTTATCCGAGTTTTTTTTGAATGAAATGACGGAAGAAACGCAAGAAACATGAGTTTTAGGAGCAAACAAAGATTGTGCAGAATTTTTTTAAAATGAATACAAATTTTGATTTGCATTTGAATAAATTAGTATTTACTATCATTCTTTACGAAAAATCTATCTATGTTTTTTTTGAATGAAACGAGCGAACAAACGCACGAAAAATGAGTTTTAGAAGCAAACAAAGATTGTCGAGAAATATTTTAAAATGAATACAAATTTTGATTTACATTTGAATCATATAGTATTTACTATCAATTTTTACGAAAAATCTATCCGAGTTTTTTTTTTGAATGAAACGAGTGAACAAACGCACGAAACATGAGTTTTAGGAGCAAACAAAGATTGTTGAGAATTATTTTAAAATGAATACAAATTTTGGTTTGCATTTGAATAATTTAGTATTTACTATCATTCTTTACGAAAAATCTATCTATGTTTTTTTTGAATGAAACGAGCGAACAAACGCACGAAACATGAGTTTTAGGAGCAAACAAAGATTGTCGAGAAATATTTTAAAATGAATACAAATTTTGATTTACATTTGAATCATATAGTATTTACTATCAATTTTTACGAAAAATCTATCCGAGTTTTTTTTGAATGAAACGAGTGAACAAACGCACGAAACATGAGTTTTACGAGCAAACAAAGATTGTGGAGAAATATTTTAAAGTGAATACAAGTTTTGGTTTGCATTTGTATAATTTACTATTTATTTTCATTCTTTACGAAAAATTTATCCGAGTTTTTTTTGAATGAAATGACGGAAGAAACGCAAGAAACATGAGTTTTAGGAGCAAACAAAGATTGTGCAGAATTTTTTTAAAATGAATACAAATTTTGATTTGCATTTGAATAAATTAGTATTTACTATCATTCTTTACGAAAAATCTATCTATGTTTTTTTTGAATGAAACGAGCGAACAAACGCACGAAAAATGAGTTTTAGAAGCAAACAAAGATTGTCGAGAAATATTTTAAAATGAATACAAATTTTGATTTACATTTGAATCATATAGTATTTACTATCAATTTTTACGAAAAATCTATCCGAGTTTTTTTTGAATGAAACGAGTGAACAAACGCACGAAACATGAGTTTTACGAGCAAACAAAGATTGTGGAGAAATATTTTAAAGTGAATACAAGTTTTGGTTTGCATTTGTATAATTTACTATTTATTTTCATTCTTTACGAAAAATTTATCCGAGTTTTTTTTGAATGAAATGACGGAAGAAACGCAAGAAACATGAGTTTTAGGAGCAAACAAAGATTGTGCAGAAATTTTTTAAAATGAATACAAATTTTGTTTGCATTTGAATAATTTAGTATTTACTATCATTTTTTACGAAAAATCTATCTTGTTTTTTTTGAATGAAACGAGCGAACAAACGCACGAAACATGAGTTTTAGGAGCAAACAAAG
>JAJHPC010000017.1:66143-131701 GCA_024447665.1 Juncus inflexus
ACCCCTAAACCGTAAACCCCCAATTCGTGGAATTAAAATTTAAAAGGCCAAATACTGAAAATACCTTAATCCTTGAATATTTTAATTTCTTATGACTCTTCATGTCCTTATCCGAGCAAAAGATTCTTGTCGCTCTGGAACACAATTAAATTAAGTCAGAAAATAGTTTTAATTAGTATATATATTTAGGTGTTATAATATTTTAAATTACTTACGTGTTTAATGCATTATAGATAAGCAACCCTGGTACATTCTCATTTGTCGGGTTCACGATGTAAACATTAAACTTCGACATTTGTATAGCAAGAAGAATCCAATGTTCCCTACAAATCATATTAAATTTTAAAGTTAGATAAATTCGGAAAAATAAATACAATATTTATTCCTAAGAAAATATTATAACCGTGAAATATAAGGCAGAAGGATGTAACTGTCGGGATTTTGAGCCGCCTTCATAACATCGGCCAGATAACTAGCAGCCGCACTTAAATCGGATGCGACCATAGTTTCCGAGCAATGATATGGATCGACGAATATAAAATTGTCTAGCCCGAATTTCGCGCACTGACGCGCACAAACCCTGCAAGTAAACCCAATTAGGTCTTACTAAAATAAAATATTAAGAAAGACAAAATTTGTGTAAATTCATACATGCAGAAGATTTGTAGAATCGAGACGTTGAGTCAATCATTCTTGAAGAGATCAACGATGTCGGAAATCGACCGACAGATACTGTCGTCAATTCCGAACGCCTCTTCGCCGAATGGGATGTCGAAGTCCCAGATGTCAGGGGGTTGGCTCATCAATATCGTGTATAGCCACTTAGATTTTCTGTTCATGGTTCGAAGCGTTGCCTCGTCAACAATCGGGTCCCGTTCGACAGCTGGCGTCGCACTCTGCACCATGTCGGGCTTTTTCTTCTTCACGGGGGCCGATTTCTTCGTTGTCACGGCCTGTATATAAAAATTTAAAATATTTAGTAGAAATGAAAATTTAACTAGTACATATTAATAAAGTAGCGAAAAGTAAAAATACCTTATCGGGCAGCTCCACTAAGTGTGCAGGCCATGCGACATACGTTCCGATCAATTGGTCTACGTGTTCCGTATCGTCGACGGGACACGGAACATGCACGTAAGCTAGGACTTCGATGACGCTGTCGATACAAACCCTAACATGATCGGGCGGAATGGGGTTGTTGTGAATTGAAACACCGGGACCCGATGGATATAACTTCCCATGCGCTACGAAAATCTGGCCCTCATCATGTAGAACCCAGAGTTTGCATGGAGTGGGACCCTGAAAAAAAGCTTTCACGTTAGAAACTATAATTAATTGAATATAATATAATTTGATTTTATTGAAAAAATATTAACTTGGATTTCTTGGAGATGTTGCTGTGGCGACACCAGATTGGAGCTCATCTGAGTGGGCGGACGAAAATCTTGCGGCGAAGTTTGTAAATGCGGGGCATCATTCAATTTTGAGGCTAACATCCGTATTTGTTCATTGAATTCCTCCGCTTGTTTGGCCAATGCCGAATTTATTTTGGCATCCAATTCCGCCTGGGTGATGCAACCGGCGTGACTAGTTTTCTTCCTTTGCACTTTGCCGTAAACGGTTGACAATGTGGCAAACGTGGAGTGCCCCCTTATCCTCCCTGGATGCTCGGGTGTTCCAATCGAAGAACTCAAGATATCGTTGTATCGGTCCGATTGAAACAAACCTTGAGATGCTTCTTGAACCTTTGTTTCCTGTGACGAATTTTTTTATAAAATGGTATGTAATTCAATTTATATTTAAATTTATATCGAAATAACATAATTCACGTACCACGCGCTGTAGGACCTCATTAGTCGCCGGATTCGGGACTGTCAAAAAACCCTCGGCTGTCGGCTTAGCTCTCGCCCTCAACCATCTCCAGCTTCGAGAGTCAGGAACTGAACTAACTCCCGATGAGGACGAAGACGATAAAATGACTTCATTACTGTCCGATTTGAGTCCTTTGTACCCGGCCGATCCGAGTCTGTGCGGATGGATGTTGTGCTTTTGCGTCTCTTTCCCTTTCTCGCTCTTCCTCTGTTAATGAACCGTTACATATATTAATATTTGCAATTAATAAATTATTTGAAATAATTAACATCCAATACCTTAAAATCATCGGATTCTTTTTGCCGACGGAACTCTGCCCATGCTTCCTCTGAGATGTTGAATACATCACACGGGTTTTTAGGATTCGGCCGGCGGATGAAGTCCCTCATAAGTCTGCCTTTCCAACTCTTCCAATCCTCTCCCATGCGGCGGATGATTTTCTTCTTGTGAGTGTCATCCACGATATTCCAATAATCCTAAAAAAATATATTTACAATATTACTTTAATTTTGCTAAAAACTAACCCGAAATAAAAATAAAAATTAATAATATTAACCCGAAATAATATTGACCCGAAATAAAAATTAACCCGGAATAATATTAACCCGAAATTTATAAGGCTACCCCGAATCCGTAAACCCTAAACCCTAAAACCTAAATCATCCGCCATAAACCCTAAACCCGAAACCTGAAACCCTAAACAGACCGGGTTTACCTTCACTTCAGTCCATAGATCTTCTTTAAGTTGCACGTCCACCCACCTCCAGTCCTCAATCGTGCAAGGAATATGATCTCTCGCTAAAACCGCCAAATATATTGTAAAATTGGCCGCAAGTGGACCGGTTGGGGTGCCCTCCTCTTCAAATTCAACGTGGATAGAAGATGGTGCCTTCTTACGTAATTTCTCGCATGTTGTCCTTGCTCGTTTTCCTGATCCGTCCGACATATTTGCAAGCCCTAAAATTCGATAAAAAACCGAAATTAATAAGACGAGGTGAAGCGACTCAGTAAGAAGAGTGGTTTTTTTGATTTGAGGAGATAATTCGGAGATGAAGAGAGTAAGAGGGAGAGTATAGAACGCGCCAGGCAACTTAGTAACGGTTTTCCAAAAATAACCGATACCGATTTCAATTTTGTATCGGTTATCTGTACATAACCGATACTAAGTGACCAAATTTTGCTCCGTTGCACATTTCGATTTAGCTAACATTTAGTATCGGTTATGCGTGCAAACCGATACTAAATTGCAATTTAATATCGGTTTTGTCTATAGAACCGATACTAATATTTTCCCGAGCTGCTAGTAAAAAAAATTTGCAAAATTCAGCCGCTCAGTAGCGGTTCTTAAAAATAACCGATATTAAATTGCAATTTAGTATCGATTTTTCAAGCATAACCGATACTAAATTTTAGCTAAATCAAAATGTGCAACAGAGCAAAATTTGGTCACGTATTATCGGTTCTGGATAAATAACTGATACAAAATTATCTGTATCGGTTTTACCCAAATAACCGATACTATTCTGTTCAGTATTTAGTAGCGGTTGTAGAGAAAGAACCGCTATTAAGTTCAGTTTGTATCGGTTCTTCTCAAGGAACCGATACGAAATGCAAGTTTCACCTTACAATTTAAAAAAACTACGCATGTGAATAAAAAAAATAAAATTATACATCTAAATAAAAAAAAAATTACACATCTAAATAAAAGAATAAAATTGCACACATAGAAAATAAAAATATAGTTAGATATGAAAATTACATATTTAATTAAAACACATTTATTTATTCTTCTTGGATTTTGGCGGTTCTACCCACACACCTTCTTCATGATCTGAACGGAAATATGACATCTGCGTGAAAAAAAATTATGTTCATCTTGCATGGGTTCTATTCCGGTGGAAAATGGAGGTATTTCGTCGAACTGATCGTATTCTTCTTCGTCTACTACATCTCCAATTCCGACAATTCGTCTTTTACCCGAAAGAACTACATGCCAGTTTTTATCGCCCGGGTCGACAACATAAAAAATCTGTTTTGCTTGTTTTGCTAATATGAAAGGGTCGTGTTGATAACCCAATCAGTTAAAGTCGACAGATACAAACCCTTCTTTGTCTTTTTTGACTCCACGGCAATTATCGATCCATTTACACAGAAATAGGGTTATCCGAAATTTGAAATAATCTAATTCCCATATCTCCTCAATCCAACCGTAATACGACATTGATGTATCTTCAGAACCTGATAGAGCTACTAATGTCACTCCACTATTTTGCACTGTGCTTTTACCATCTTGTTGCTTGGTATACCAGATAAACCCATTCATGTCGTACCCTTGATAGGTGGACACGGTTGCTCCGGGACCATTAGATAGCCATTTAATAGATTCGTCGGTATTTTCTGATCTCTCAGACCGTACTTTGTACGCGAACCATTTTATGAAATTAATATTATGCTCGTTGGTTATCCAGTTTTCCTCTCTTGAAGGATTCCGTCGTCTTAACTCGGCCAGGTGCTCATCCACATATGGAGACACGACCGCAAGGTGTTGCAGGACTTTCAGATGAGCTTTGTTTCATAATTCGAGCCCTACTTTAACAAGTTTGAATCCAATTGTACCGATACCGTGGAGTCTACCCTCGTGTCGAGACTTGGAAAGACCAATAGGTTCGACCCCGTCTAGATAATCAGTGCAGAACTCGATTACCTCTTCTGCGACGTACCCTTCAACTATGCTTCCTTCGGGGCGAGAACGGCTTCGGACTAGTCCTTTTAATTGACCCATGGCTCTCTCAAACGGGTACATGTATCGCAAGAACATTGGCCCACACATTTTTTTCTACCTGACCAAATGAACGGTTAAATGCACCATGATATCAAAAAATGAGGGCGGGAAATGCATCTCCAGCTCACAGAGGGTCAACACGACATCGGCCTGTAATTTGTGTAATATACCGGGATCGATCACTTTCGAGCAAATCGAGTTGAAGAAAAAACACAACTTCGTGATGGAGTGTCTGACATTTTGGGGGATAATTCCTCGAATTGCAACAGGTAGAAGCTGGGTTAAAAGGACGTGGCAATCATGTGACTTCATACCAATTAATTTTAATTCTTTAATCGCTACATTTCTCGAGATATTCGATGAATAACCAGATGGAACCTTTATGGACTTCAGGCACTCCAAGAAACTGATTTTTTCTTGCTTTGATAAAGTAAAACTCGCCGGAGGCAAGAAAATTCGCTTTCCTCCATCCTGAGGTGCTAGTCCAGGCCGAATACCTATTAAAACCATATCTTGTCTGGCTTTGATGCCGTCTTTTGTTTTTCCTTGAATATTCAACAAAGTCCCCACCAGACTTTCACAAATGTTCTTAATTATGTGCATCCCATCCAAGCAATGGCGGATTTCCAAATTAGACTAGTAAGGAAGATTCCAAAATATAGATCTTTTCTTCCATAGTCCGTCCGGAATTTTGTCGGATTTCTTTCCAAATTGAACATTTATATTCTTTATTTCCTCATAAACTTCTTTCCCGGTTAATGCCATTGGCGCATTCCGAAGTTCAACCATCTCGTCGAATTGCTCTTTCTTCCGCCGATAAGGGTGGTTCCGGCGAAGAAACCTACGATGTCCCATATACACATTCTTCTTACAGTTAGGCAACCGTATGGAACACGTTTTTTCCGCGCAAACAGGACACGCTTTGGCTCCTTTATTCCTGAAACCCGACAAGTTACTGTATGCGGGAAAATCATTAATCGTGCACAAAATCATGGCACGGAGGGTAAAAAATTCCTTATTCCATGCATCATATACACGCGCTCCGTCCCTCCACAGTTTATCAAGTTCCTCGAATAGTGGAGCTAAAAACACATCTACATCATTTCCCGACTGTTTAGGACCTGAAATTAGTAAAGACATCATTAAATACCGTCATTTCATGCATAACTATGGAGGGAGATTGTAAACACATAATAAAACCGGCCACGTACTGTGACGACTACTCATATTGCCGTAAGGATTCATTCCGTCCGTACATAGCCCTAACCTCAAATTTCTAGCATCACCGCCGAAATCATTGAATAACCTGTCAATGTTCCTCCATTCGGGAGAATCAGCGAGGTGTCTGAGCATTCCGTCGTCTTTACGACAATCGCGATGCCATTGTAACAATTTAGCATCATTTGGATTTGCGAAAAGACGCTGAAACCTTGGTATTATTGGCAAATTCCAAAACACTTTCGTTGCGGGTCTTTTTCGATCATCGCTGTCATCGTCCTTCTTATTGTACCGCGAAGCGTTACACGTCGGACATTTATCCAAATCTTGATACACTCCTCGGTATAATATGCAATCATTTGGGCATGCATTTATTTTCTCTACTGACATACTTAAAAGACACAACAACTTTTTGGCCCGATAGGTTGAATCCGGCAACTCATTTTTTTCAGGGAGCATTTCTCCTAACAGTTTGAGTAAAGATGTGAAACTTTTATCGCTCCATCCATTTTTGGCTTTTTAGTTGTATAATTTAAAAACAGCTGACATTTTGGTAAATTTCATGCAACCGGGAAATAACGGTACGTTAGATTCATTACAAAAATTTTCAAAAATTTCAGGAATATCATTAAAATTTTGTGCTACATCATTTATCATTTCATCCAAATCATCATTATTTTCATTAAACTGTGAAATATCTTCATTCTCATCCCCCAATTGATCATCTTGTACAAAAGTGTCCCCATATGGTGCAGCTTCTATAAATTCACCCAAATCGGGTACATCAGATACAGTCATGCTTGTCCCAATGTTATCGCTCTCTCCATGCCATTTTCAATGGGTGTATCGCCCCTTAAATCCACGACAAATTAGATGGTCTCTAACTTCCTCGATATTTTGCAATCTTCGCAAGTTCTGACAATCCCGACAAGGACAAAGAAGGGTCCGTACACCTCTCAGCCTCATATCTTCCATGGCACATTTCACAAATTTATCAATGCCTCTCAAATATTAAATTGTGTCTCGCTTGATCCCATACATCCAACTGCTACGACGATCCATCTGAAAAAAAAATTAAATTATATCAGGCTATGGGCCGGTCAACAATCATAACCCACTCTCTCAATATTTTGTCTCATTAACACACATACGTTAACTGTAATGTGATGTTTGAGAAAAATTCGGCAGCACTTCCCCTAAGCTCCCCGAGTATGGCAACGCACATTTCAATGTGCGTACGTACTCGTGGGAACAATAGGAGAAATACTACCGAATTCTTCTCAAACACCACATTGCAGTTAACGTATGTGTGCTAATCCTAAATGAGACAAAATATTCAAAGAGCAGTCCCAAAGACGGGGACTATTCGAGATTAATCCCTATTGGATTAATCTCGAACGGGTTGGATTAATCTCAAACGGGTAACGAGACCAAAATTATTGTAAGCAGAGTTTGGAGAATATAACATTACCTTAGAAAGAGTGAAGAGGAGGAGATCAGGGCGAGAAGCGCTTGCGGATGAAGAAAATAACAGAGAGCTTTCTTAATTTCTCTTTGATCTGTGAAATTCGCTGGTTGCTAGAGAAAAGTCTGGCGGCCAATGAAATAAGTTGGTAAAGTAGCCCTAATATTTTTATTGCGCATCTGCATCGATTTTTACCGTTACCAAACTCAACAAGTTATTGCGCATCTGCATCGATTTTTACCAAAAAAACCATTACCAAAGATCCACACCACATCTACAACGGTTCCTTCAATAAACCGTTATAGAATAGATTTTTAGCAACGGTTTTTAAGCTAAAACCGTTACGAAGATATCTCTTCTGCATCGGTTTTTACGAGAAAACCGTTACTAAAGGGCATTTTCATTTTAGCAACGGTTTTCGAAAGAAAACTGTTACCAAAACAGGCTAATCTGCATCAGTTTTTCAGAAAAACAGTTACCAATATATTCTGCATCGGTTTCTTGACAGAACCGTTATAGATTTACATCGGTTCCTTCCAAAAACCGTTACAATTTTGCATCGGTTCCTTCAAGAAACCGACACTAACTCTATCCGCAACGGTTTTGTCCCATGAACCGTTATAGTATTTGCATCGGTTCTTTGCGGAAACCATTGTACAATATTTCCGACAACTTTTTAGACTTCTCTTGTCTCACTTAGTGTCAGTTTCTGAAATACAGCCGACATTGAAAGTTTAGAAATTAATTTCGAAACTGCCATTGGCCTTTTTTAGTAACGTTTTTTGTATAAACCGTTATTAAAGAGGCGTTACTAAAGATCTTTTTTGTAGTAGTGAACCAACTCCACCATTATCACCTCAAACCACATCCTCACCTGAGACAATAACCTTACCTTCTCCCTCACCATAGCTAGCCTCTACATCAACCTCAACTTCACCATCAGCTGTTCAGCTTTCTCAACATATACACCGACATCCCATGAGGACAAGATCTCAGACAAACTCCTTATGTCGCAAACAATTTACTGATTATGTTACATATACCACTAATCTTGATTCTCATTTATTTGAACCAACTACCTTTAATCAGGCAAACAAGTGTCAGCATTGGAAGGATGCAAAGAATAATGAGTTCCAAGCTCTCAAATAGAATCACAGCTGGGATTTGCTTCCACCGAATTCAAATCAACATGTGATTCCATGCAAATGGGTTTACGAAGTAAAGCGAAATTCTGATGGTTTAGTCGAAAGGTATAAGGCTCGTTTGGTCGCGAAAGGTTTCAATTAGGAAGTTGGGGTTGATTCCACCGAGACTTACAGTCCCATTGTGAAGGCTACAACCATACGCACTGTTCTCTCCATAGCAACTTCTAAACGATGGGCAATCCAACAGTTGGACGTCAACAACGTATTTCTTCATGGAAATCTCTCTGAGAATGTGTTTGTTACTCAACCACATGGTTTTATCGATGAATCACGCCCAAATTTCATCTGCAAATTGAGAAAAGGATTGTATGGCTTGAAACAGGCACCGCATGCCTGGTTTCATCTTCTTAAATTCAGCTTAACAAATCTCGGTTTTCTGTCCAGAACCTCTAATCCATCTCTCTTGATTCACAACTCTTCCGGCATTCTAACATGGGTGCTTGTATACGTGGATGATATTTTGATTACTGGGAATAATACTGATCACATTTCTAAGGTAATCGCTGCATTAAACAGAGATTTTTCCATTAAAAATCTTGGCTCACTTCAATACTTTTTGGGTATCGATTGTCAAGCCATTGAAACGGATTTTCATCTCTCACAAACCCAATATATCAAATCTATTCTCTGTAAAGCTAAAATGGAGCAAACTAAACCTTGTTCACCACCGGTTGCTGCTGGGAAATATCTCTTTCGATACGACGGCGATCCAATTACTGATCCCACTATGTACATGAGCATTGTGGGGGCGTTGCAAAATGAAACAATTACGAGACCAGAAATTTCCTTCTTTGTATATTTCTGTTATAGTGATTTGGATGTATTAAAGGCAGCATATGTACTAATGACAGAATAGATGATGAGGTGGCTAGGTAGTTAGATGAGGTGGTAGACAGAATATGTACTAATGACATAATTAGATGAGGTGGCAGTAGCTTTAGGCTATAAGTAAAAGGTTAAGAATACATTGTAAAAATACAAGAAAAAAATGCAGAATTTCGATTTCTCTTTTCTTTCAACATTGAAAAGATAATTTATTGTTGAAAAGATAATTTAGCCATCCAAGTTGAATTTCTTTTGTTTGCCTTTTTGAAGGATAAATACTTTTTTTTTTTAATTTGAGAACGTTCGTTCATAAATTTCTCTAGGGAGATTGCTAAAAGATGAAAATATGCATCAATCATTTTCCAATTTCCAAGAACAGATCTGTGTATTGGAACAACTCCTTCACCCACTTTCTTCCCTAACCTGGTATTGTACATGCCCCCACCTGTTGAACAACGCCCGACCCAAAACAAACCACGTTTCCAAAAGAACGAAAAAGATGAAATTTCTTTTTTCATTTTTTTTTGTGTCAATTTATGTCTAGCGTTTGCAAGTAATCAAGTGGAGTGTTGCATTATTGTCCACGTCATAGATGAGATTATAGGCAATGGTTTAACTTTTATTCCTCTATTTGGTCATATAGAGTTTGCTGCACATTATTAAAAAAAGTTAATCAAGATTAAAATTATTCTATACGATATATTTTATTATCAGAATAAAATTTTTATAAGTCTAATCAGGTAATATACATGTATCTTATATATGTCTTTTACACAATCTATTGCTATATACTTTGTTATATAATTCATTGTGCATATTCAAATGAAATAAAAACTTAAATATGAATAATATAAATATGGAATTCACAACAAAGAAAAAATTCAAAAGAATTTATATATGAAAATTTTAGTAGGAGAAATACAATATTTAACTAATATTAACTACTTTTGTTTTGCAAAAAAGAGAGAATATTTGCATTTGAACCTCTCCTCATCCAATTTCATGAATATTTGAATTTAAACCAAATGACAAACGATTGGATGGAGTTCGTGTTCGTCCAACATTCCTGATGAATGGCAACAATTCACTACATTAAATATAAGGTGATTTGACTTTTCAAAAATATTTTAAACTTTTTTAAAATAAAGAGTTAAACATCCACAAAAAAGTAACAATGAGGGAATGCACAAATATGACAAAAAAATAAAGGAGTGGGGTTTATAAATATTCTAATTTTATTAACATATTATTATTATTATTATTATTATTATTATTATTATTATTATTATTATTATGAGTAATGCTAAATATCATACGTATGCAAGAGGGGATGAAAAACATACAATCCAAAATACGTATTAAATCATCAAAAATGTTGGACCGTATATGTTTCACCCCCTCCTGCATACTTATGCTACTATTATTATTATTATTGTTGTTGTTGTTGTTGTTGTTGTTGTTGTTGTTAATATTCAAAATGATTGGCATAGCAAGAGTAAATAGTGGGTTATTAACTCCTTTTTTCAAATGAACAGCAGGTGAAAGTCTGTTCTGTTCTGTTACATTACTACAAAGTTTTATAATAAAATAAAAAAGTGAGAAATAAGAAAAACAAAGGAAAAAAAAATACAGTGGTATAAATACCAGAGAAACCATGTCCTGCATGATCCAAGGTTCAGAAAATCGAAATTGGAATCAGACCTTATTAGACCAATTTAAATAAAAATAATAATTTTATATAATCGTGAAAATTAATATGATCAAAGGTTTCCAATTCCAATGTGAGTTGGCTGAACCAGATTGGCAGAATCATGGCCTGATCTTCTAGATAGTTAATTAGTAGAAGGCCAGAAGGTAAACCAAAGACTGGATGATAGCTGAATGATAATTTGAATTGGCCGTTTTTACTTTTGTCTGAATAATCTAGCATGTCTTTCCCGCCATACGGAGCATGCGACATATATGAATATAGTAGCTATCAACTTTTCTGAATTCTGATATTCCTTTCCATCAAAATGAGACTAAATAATAACAATAATAGTAATAATAGTTTTTTTTTTTTGAGGTGTAACCGAAACGGCTATAAAGACTTTCATTTAAATAAAGAGTTGGTACAGATTAAGATTACAATTTTCAGGTGGCTTGCACCTAGCATCATTTCTATTTCTTTAGACTAAGATCGCCAATCCTAGTCTATCTCTAAAAAACACTAAAGCCCTATCTTCTAGTCTTCGTTGCCGCAATCCACTGATTCGCCATTTCCTTAGCGGAGTCTAGTACTCTGGCGAGGTCCTGGGTGGTCATTTGAAAGATTGTGTTGTTTCTTACCTTTCAGAGTTTCCAACAAGTGGCCGCCCAAACCGCTCGTCATTCTAATTTCTTGGTTTTGTCGAGCTTCCCTTCCATCCATAATAGAATTTCAGTCAGAGATTCCCATTTCGGTGGGGAAGTTTGGCCGAACTTTTCACAACTTTTGGTCCGTTTGCAGCTGTCTTTTCCTTTAAATCTGTCTTTTGTTGCTAACTTACTTTTGTGCGTTTGTCATAAGATGAATATAATTCTAGGAGGCACTTTGAGTTTCCATATGACTTTACGGGAACTATCCTTAACTCCCATATTGGAGAAGAATTTGTAAGTGCTATGCACCGTAAAATTACCATCTTTATTTGTGTTCCAGAGTAGTTTGTCTGGGTCCTGTTTCTGGGTCGTTGTGCTGAGCTTTTGCCTTAGTAGCAAGAGTTGTTGTTGTTGTTGGAACGTGCTTAAGGCTCTATCCCATTGCATTGCTTGGAAGTCTACGTTGACTTGATGGACTGTGATATTTTTGTTTCTTGTTCTTTTATACAATCCTGGATATTGTAATGTGAAGATAATATCTGGGTGTCATTTGTCCCGTCAGATTCGGGTTTGTTTTTCATTGCCTAGCTCTATCATTGCTCTATTTTGAAAATTTTGAAGCAATGTTGAGAGATCATTTATGAAGTAGTTTTTGTGTGTACATGTCCAAGGACTCAGTTTGTTGGTATAACATTCTTTGATTGTGTTAAGTCATATTTCTTCTTCTTTTATTCTTATTTTTCACATCCATTTCATGAGCAATGCTTTATTCTGCAATATTAGGTCTTTTATTCCTAGGCCTCCATTTTTTTTGTTTGTGCGTAATAGTAATAATAGTTATAATAATAAAGTTCTATAAATTTTGTTTATACTTGTAAAAACAACATAAGTTGTCGCCCTACATCTCTAGGTAATGATAAATTATATTATTGTAATGTTATCTAAATTTAAATTTAAATATTGTGTAGAAATTAATACTTGAGAAGGACTGATACTAGTTGGACCCTTGCTCCGCTTTGGTCCCCCGAAGAACAAAATATAACTTGATTGCTTTGGAAAAAAAAATATCGATATAAATAAAATTAAATAATCATAACAAAATATTTTTGATTAGTCTTTGTGACTTTTTATTATATTATTATTTATCAAAATATTTAATTCTCTTTTAATGAATAAATAATTTGTAGAAAATAAAGAATATAGATGGATGTTTTCTTATTTTGAAAATACATATATATTCTCTTATTTTTCTCAAAATTTAGGTAGTTAGGTAAAAATATATAAAAAGACTACTAATGTTGATGTTGTGGCAATTTTACTTTTTTTTGCATGTATTTCAATATTGGTGATATATAATATATTGATGTTTTTCAATGATACAAATGAACTAATATGGTATTTTAAGTTTTTTGAAAGTTATATATAAAATTTCCAAAGAGAAATGAGGTGAGCAAAAGAAAAATGGTTGGTGATAGTTACAGGCATCAAAATTGTTGTTTACAGGCTTTGTTTATTTCTTTAGTACATTTGACAAGTTTGCCCTCAATATTATTTGGTAACTTCTAATTAGCATTTAGTTAGTTTTTAAGTAATTAATACAGAGATTTCTTTCCAATTTTTCCTTGAAACAAAAGAAGATCCGCTCATCCATGTGATTTGTCTACATATAATTAAAATAATTTGTTTTTGTTTATATTTTTAGTGGAAATAAAATTGTTTATATTTGAGATAATCAATCCGCTCATCCATGTGATTTGTCTGCATATAATTAAAATAATTTGTTTATATTGTTAATGGAAATTGAAAGCGTTCAACCTTCCATAATTACAAATTAGGAAGGAGATTTCTTGAGAATAATATTTTTTAGCAAGGAGATTTTGTATTACCATGTATTTTTTCTTTCCTATTTTATCTTTTATATTAAGCAGTATTGTAAGGCAAATTTAATAATAAGGTCATTGTTTCTTTTGGCAACCCCTCATGCATTGTCTATATAAATGGTCTATTAGCTATTGTAAGAGACAACCAATCAATTATTAATAAAGCTATTTTCTTGAGTGGAGTAATACTCTTTTTGTATTGTATCTTAGTCTTTTATTCTTCTTTCAATTATTCGCTTCCGTACGCTATCAGTTGGTACCAGAGCATGTTCAATGGCCGTTGATCGTCAACGAAAAGGACATAATGCCGCCGCCACCACCCATCAGGTTCCAGAAGCTGATGCGAAGGATCGCATGGTTGAAGAGATGAAAGGTCAGATACAACAACTCCAAGAGCGCCTTGCGTCAATGGAGATCGCTGATCGTCACTGCGAATGCCGACCGAGACACGGTACCCCGAGCAGCAACTCTGACCGAAGTCGCAACCGCCGATTGAGGCACGGATCTTCGAGCAATTCTGATGACAACAGCAACCCCTACCACAACAATCGATCCGCTAATTCCAGCGACGAGTTCTCTCCTTCACCCCACCGCCATCGGAGAGAGCATCACCGTAAGTCTATTGATGTGAAAACAGACATCTCGATTTTTGGACGCATGCAACCCGACAAGTTCGTTGATTGGCTCCATACAGTTGAACGCACGTTTGACTACAAAGAGGTGTCTGACGAAGAGAAGGTCAAGATTGTGGCAATCCGACTAACGAAACATGCCTCAATATGGTGGGAGCAAGTCAAACAACGACGAGTAAGAGAAGGCAAGGGGAAAATTCACTCGTGGGAGAAGATGAAAAGGGAACTCCGTAAGAAATTTCTTCCTCACGGCTACTTGCAGAAGGCCTTTTATCAACTCCAAGATGTGAAGCAGGATGATCGCATCGTTAACGACTATATAGAGGAGTTCGATTTTCTTATGATGAAGTGTGGAGTATCCAAACCTGAAGAACATACGATTGCGCGATATCTCCGAGGGCTCCGTAAAGGTATTAGAGACAAGGTACAACTTCAATCCTATTACTCCTACAATGACGTGTTGAAACTTGCATTAAGGATTGAGAAACAGTTGAAAGAAATAAGAGTAAACTGCAGTGAATTTTCCCGTAATACCAATCGAAAATTCCATTCTCGGTCGAACTGAAACCAACACACACAAACCACAAAAAATCCTGCTACGAACAACCACAAAAGGTCTACCGAAAGCACCATCATGACTCGATCCAAAGGAAAGGCATCCCAGTGTTTTAAGTGCAAAGGTTATGGACATATCGCACTAGATTGCCCAAATCAAAGAGTATTCACCATTTTAGGAGAATCCGTAGAAGGGATGGAGAATATTGACACCCCGGTGATTTATGACAATGGTCTAGAAGATGACGAGGAAGTGACATTTGCGGATTCTGGAGAACTGTTGGTGAATAGACGAGCCTTGACCGCTAATCCAACCCCTGACGAAAGTTGGCTTTGTCGAAATATCTTTCACACACGCTGTACTTCTAATGGCAAGGTATGCGAAGTTATCATTGATAATGGTAGTTGTGAGAATGTAGTTTCAATAAATATGGTCAGTAAATTGCCTTTAAAAGTCGAACAACACCCTCAACCGTACAAATTAACATGGCTTCAAAAGGGTAATTCCATTAAAGTAGACAAAAGATGTTTAGTGAATTTTACCATTGGGCTTAAATACCGAGATGAGGTCTGGTGTGACGTGGTACTTATGGATTTATGCCACTTGCTTCTTGGTAGACCTTGGCAGTATGACCGTAAAGTTGTTCATAACGGTTTTTCGAATACATATTCGTTTGAGAAAGATGGGAAAAAGTGACTCTCGGCCCATTAAAACCCGAAAACCTATCCAAACCCGTTATTATAGAGAATAACATGTTCCTAACCAAGACCCAATTCAATAAATCTTGTGAAGAATCCGAGTTTGCTTTAGCCTTATTAGTAAAAGAAACTGCCTCACACGACAATCTAGAAGTTTCGAAAAACCTGAAGCCCCTTCTTGAAGAGTTCTGGAATATAATGCCAGATGAAATACCTCCCGGACTTCCTCCAATGAGAGATATACAACATTGCATTGACGTCATACCTGGTTCTCCCCTACCGAACAAAGCCGCTTATTGCCTGAACCCCAAGGAAAATGAAGAACTCCAGCAACATGTCGAGGATCTGTTACAAAGGGGTCAAGTGCGCGAAAGCATGAGTCCATGCGCTGTACCTGCTCGTGCCAAAGAAGGATGGTTCATTTCGCATGTGTGTCGACAGTCGTGCAATTAACAAGATTACGGTAAAGTACTGTTTTTCCATACCTCGACTCGATGACCTCCTCGCCCAACTCCATGGTGCAACAATTTTTTCCAAAATCGATCTCCGAAGCAGATATCATCAAATCTGAATGCGGCCAGGTGACGCGCGATGGTCTCTATGAATAGATGTGATGCCATTCGGCCTTTCAAATGCTCCGAGTACCCTTTATGAGACTAATGAATTTTGTGTTTAAGTCATTTATTGGCAGGTTCATAGTTGTCTATTTTGACGATATTCTCATATTTAGCAAGGATCCTGATGAGAATGTACGACATCTTCGCCAACTCTTCGAGGTGCTAGAAGAGCAAAAACTTTATGTCAACCTAAAAAAGTACGAATTCATGACCTCAAATTTGGTATTTTTGGGGTACGTGGTGTCAGTTGATAGAATTAAGGTTGATCCAGTAAAGGTTGAGGCAATTGTGAGTTGGCCAGCCCCGACGTCTATCCATGACATATGAAGTTTCCATTGCCTTGCCTCATTTTATCGGCATTTCATCCGTAACTTCAGTACTCTGATCGCTTCAATTACTGAATGTCTGAAAGGTGGTATGTACAAGTGGACAGATGAAGCTCAAGAGAGTTTTGAGTTAGTCAAAGAGAAGATGAGCCATGCTCTTGTCCTCGCACTCCCATGCTTCGACAAGGTGTTCGAGCTTGAATGTGATGCATCTAACGTGGGTATAGGTGCTGTTCTAAACCAAGAAGAACGTCCCATTGCCTTCTTCAGTGAAAAACTTTCTGGATCATGTAAGAATTATTCGACATACGACAAGGAGTTCTACGCCATCATCCGAGCATTAATACATTAGGAGGCAGCGTAAGCGTGATAGGTTCAAAGAAGAAAATTTCGTAGGGATGCATGCCAGTAAGGACTGTTTCACATCGAACCGACTTGGAAAGATCAAAGCTCGTGCTGATAGTTTTGTCAAGCTTTTTGAACACATCAATGATAACTCTTATAAGATTGAGCTTCCCGAAAATTATAGAGTCTTAGCAATTTTCAATAGTAAAGATCTCACTCCATATTATGAAGATGAACAAATAAACTCGGGATGAGTTTACGCACAGCTAAAGCGAATGAAAGCATTCAACCTTCCATAATTACAAATTAGGAAGGAGATTTCTTGGGAATAATATTTTTTGGCAAGGAGATTTCATTATGACCATATATTTTTTCTTTCCTATTTTATCTTTTATATTAAGCAAGTATTGTAGGCTAAATTTAGTAATAAGGTCATTGTTTCTTTTGACAACCCCTCAGGCATTGCCTATATAAATGGTCTATTAGCTATTATAAGAAACAATCAATCAATTATTAATAAATCTATTTTCTTCAGTTGAGTAATACTCCTCTTGTATCGTAACTTAGTCTTTTATTTCTCTTTCAATTATTCGCTTCCATACGCCATCGAAATAATATTGTTTATATTTGAGATAATCAATTAAAATTTCAATAAAAAATAAAAAATAAACAAAATTAAAATTACAGTTTGGACATGAAAATAAAACATGTCAATTTAGCTAAATTATTATTTTGATGTAGAAAAAAATGTGGATATTTGTATAGTTAAAAGCTGATAGAAAAATCAAGCATAACATGTCGAACCATTTACAAATTTGAAATAACAAAATAATTACTGTGAGAAAGAATATATTCATGCTGAAAAAGTTAATCTATGCTATTTCAACGGACAAAAAAAATACGAAAATCAAATGGCATGATAACTTTATATATATTGATATATGGTTGTTAAAATAATTTCACACTTTATATAAATTCACAAATTGATGATATATAAACAATTTAAATTTTTTGTAATCCTTGATATTAATTCTGAAATACGAAAGAATGTTTGAGTTGCAAAAAATACCAAATTTTTATTAAAAAAAAATTCTAGAAAAATTAAAACATTATATGGAAGAAACATATAGGTGTAATGTGTATTTTTATACACATTTTTATATCTTTTATCATCTCAAATTTAATCAAATTTCACATAAAATGTTTAAAAAAGACTCATAGCTCATAGAATATAATTTGAAACATTTTAATACATTTTTGTTTTATTTTACGAGCGAAAATGCCATAAAAGAATGAAGTGGACCAAAACGCAAATAATGGGCCAAAAATGGCCAACTAAAAACCTTAAACACTCTATAAAAATTTCCCAAACTTTTACGACAATTCAAAAAAAAAAAAAAAAAAAAAAAAAAAAAAACCTTCTACAACCATGTCAAACCGAGCTAAACACCAAAATTCGCCAAGTTGACCAAAAATCAACTTTTCCAAAATGAGTCAAACGGTATATCAAAACGAAGAGCTTGACGAGACGAATCCAACGGTACAAACCTCATGATCAGAAAACTTCTTGAACTCTCAGAATCACCAATTGAAAATCAGGTCAAACCTGGTCAAAGTCAACGAATTGACCAGGTCAAACCCGTCTTCTTCAAACCTCATAATTCACAATTCTGCTCGAAATTGAACAAACAAGCTAGCCATGGATTCAGCGTGAAGAGAGGAACATGCCGATACCATTCTCCGGCCATGAAAATTCGGGCGATCGCCGGAATTCGGCCAAAACAGGTGCTAACAACGAGCTGAAACCATGGTTGACTTGCCTTGCCGTCTACAGTTATCCATTTGAGCCAAAACCTATCTCATTCTCTTCTCCTTCGTCTACCCTTTCTAACCGTATGCAGAACTCATCAAATGGTGCGATATCGAGTGAGAAATCCGTGTTTGAAAAACCTGTTCGATGAAATCCTCAATGAACTTTTTAAACTTGATGAATTAACGGTCGAAATTTCGACAGTGAAATGAACTCGGTTGGTCTTCTCGCATTTTTCTCACGAGATGATGATGTTTGACGAGTCGAACAGCTTCAGTGGGGTCTCGTAATGGATTCCGAAGCCTCAATTCGATGGAAAAATAACTCAGAATCTCATTTTGATTCACGATTTTGTGTTCCGTTTGGTTATTTTCGCTGAGTTCTGTTAATGGCGGAAATTCACTAATTTGGGGAAGAATTGAAGCATCAAAGCTCACAGAAGAGCATCGTGAGGGGGTGAGGAATGAAGCCTGAGCTGTGGACTGAGTTGTCACTGCTTAAAGGACAGTCTTTGAGCTCAACAACCATCAATGGCGGAAAGAAGCTGAAACCAGTTTCATAATGGCCAAACTCAACGAATTCTCAACCGTTTGTTGCGCTTCAAAGACCTGTAGGTTCGTGATGATGAGAGGAAGCAACCTGGATTGAAAACTCGAGCTGAAATGAAGCAAAATGGCGAGTTTGAACACTCAGTTGAGAAATGGGTAAAACGGAGTCAGAACCCGATCGGGAATTGGATCCAAAATCCATAGTTGCGAAATTAAAACTCGGCAGAAGGTTATTTCAGGACTAAACGCAAACTCACAAGCCACAGAAGATCGAAACAATTATCATTCAAAAATCAGCGCCAATTCTCATTCTGAAATGACCCATTTCACGCGCGTTTCGACCCGTTCCGCCATAAAAGATCAAAAAGACGTTCAAAAACTCAGCCCCTTTCTGAAGAACAGCACGTGACTCGTTTCATGCAATTTATGACCCGTTGCAGCTCAGTGGATCCAAGTGGGGACCATTGTCCGTTAATCAATGGAATTTAATCGCTCGTGTTTTAAATCTCAGATCCGATCTGATGATTCTTCCGCCAAAATGAAACAGAGTAAAAATTCAACCGCCATTCAACCGATCTGATGATTCTCAACGAAATTCAACGAAATTTCGTCCAGATACTCAGTACACAACTCTTGATTCGCCCGAACCAATCACAAGTTTTGATTTGTCCCCTACTCTCCTCTCCATTCAAATCAGATCATTGGACTCTCAAGTCCAATTCAGTCTATAAAACACGTCTCAAGCCTCTTCAATCAAAATGACCACTCTTCACTCATCTTCTCTAACCTCTAGAATGTCCATTAATGAGTTTCAAGCTTTCTTGAGTTCTTATTTTCATTTTTGAGTGAAATCGTGCAATTTGGGGAATTTCTAATCGGTCGATTCTAGCTTGAATTGAGGTGAAATTGGAGATTCAAATCGACTCGAGGAAGCTACTGGCTGGTCTTCCAACTCTCGGTTTTGTCTAATTCTCTTTTAATTACTCGATTTAAATTTTAGATCACAAGAACTCAATTTTGTAATAATCATGATGAAATCTTGTCAAATTCTTGTTCTTGTGAATACGTATGAGTAAATCTAGATAGGGAAGGGAATTTGTGATTTGTATGCATGAAATCTTGCTTTAATTTCGTATAATTTTGCTGAATTTGAATGAATAGTCATGAACACACAATTTTGAATAAATTGGGGAAAATTGCTTAGCGTGATATTTTTCATCAGTTGATCTATTAAATCTGAAGTTTATTGACTTGTTAATCACCTGAAATATTTAGCTTAGTATTTTGTGTGATTAATTTGGAGTTGTGATTGCTTGAATTTAAGTTTTGTTTAAAATGCCTGTTTTGAATTAAACTAATGTTTGAATCAATTTCTTGAGTGAATCTTAGCTTAGATCGCTCAAATCCATCATCTAAATCTGAAAAATTATACCCTGAGTGATTAATGATTGTTACACATCACAAATTTCCTTTAAATCCCTATTTTTAAACCAATAATCAAACCCTAATCCAGTTTCTGTTTGCTACTGTATTTTCTCTGTTTTTTCAGTGTTTTCTCCTTAATTTCGTGTCCTATTCTGTTCTGAAAAATTCAATAAATATTTCAATAATCTTCAAATTAAATTTTGCCCAATTCCAATCTATAATTTGAGAGATATTAATTTTCTAAGTTTGTGATATTTCTGTTTTCTATCTTTCCGTCCGGATCTATTGTTCATTTTCTTCGAATTTTTAAAAATATAGAATTAAAAATATAAAAATAGTTCTCCTTGAAGTATTTCGAAGTGTAGAATCCAAATATGAATTTTAATATTTTAGGTTTTAAATCGGATCAGGAGATATTACAACTTTTGTGAGTATTGGTTTGTCATAACCAGTTTCGATCCAGATCTGAGTTTTCTTAATAAATCTCAAACCATTAAATATAATTGTACCAGATTTTAACAGATAATCTAAAACTAGATGATTGAATTTCTGTACAAATGTTGGAATTTTTCAAGCCTTGGTGAGTTTTCTATAATTTTCTGAAGTTACTGCTGAATTAATTGTGAATCTGAAGTAAGTTCTGAATTTAAACTGTAATTATCTCGAAATTCTTGAATAAAATAATAATACAAGTACCATCTCATAGCTCTCTCTTTCTAGTTTTCAACGGTACCTTGTGCGTTGGATTCAGAGTTTATTTGGTCTAGTTACGAATTAAATCACCAAAGTATGACGTGCTGAATTTTTTATGATAAGGCTGAAAAGAAAAAAATTAAACTTAAGAATTTACCTAATAAACCTTGAATTAAAAGACTTTACACTAAAGAATAATCAGTGAGACTAGTTAATTCTTGAGGCCACACCTCCTTGTGTTCGACCCCTAAACTCATTACCACTCATACTCGTAATTGATTAATAGGGAAATATAAATTATTTTGTTAAATTATGTGAAATATAAACGACAATTTTATTGCGATTTACAATAGGCTCCGTTTGGCAGCCGGATAGAGTGAGAACAAATTTTTGGGGGATTAAGGAGTTATTCCTCCATAACTCTAAATTTTATAGTGGTGTTTGGTAAGAGAATAGAGGTAAGAATTGAGATAATATCAAATATAAAAAGAGAATATTTATAAATAACTAAAATACCCTAATAAGATGATGAATAAAAGTTGCTTGTGTTTACTTTAATTGTTTTTGCATTATTAAAAAAAACATCATTTTTATAAGTCTACACAATATTAAAAATTGCGAAAAATCTTGATTTGTAAAAAAAAAGTTTTTCTAGCAAATTTTTATGCTTTCTTTCATCATTATAACATTATATTGAAATTTAACAAAACTTACAAAAAAAAACTCTTGATTAAATTTATTTTGCACAAAGTTAAAGAAATATTGACTTTTTTATTTACCTAACACATAAGAACAAGAACACCCATCATCACTCACACTATTTACACACTTGAAAAAAAAAAAAGATACTATCATGATCTAAAATTAAAGAGAAAAAAATGAATAATTCATTAATATCATTTACTTAAAGAAAAAATCAAACTATCAAGAAATATTTGAGATTTAAAGTAAAGATACAAAATCTTTAATATTTAGTGTAGCAGATGAGTTGTAGATGAGAGAAGAATCTTGAGAATTAAAACAAGGGTGGTGCTATCAAAAGAGCTCACTTTGCTTAATTAAGAGCAATTTTAAATTTCTTACAACAAATACCAGTTATACCCCTTATTAATGATGTCTTCTATTTATTACTTTGTTTATTGACTCTAATCTTTTTCTCAATATACACTAATTATTAACTAAATCAATTAAAATCTTTCATATATGGAAACACAAAATCAAACTCTCATCTCATCCCCACCATGATTTTTGTCTCCTCATATAAGTCATTTATTAAAGTTAACTACAAAAATATGTTGAACATGTATTAAAAAAAATGTAAGTCATTTATTAAAGTTAACTTACAAAACAAAATAAAATATAACAATTTTTTTTTATTGAATAAAGAATTTTACCCATAACCTATGGTTTGTGATGCTTTGCACTTAATCACTAGGCTATGAGTCCATTGGTATAACAACTTATATTTTGAGTCATTTATTCAAACATAACAATAATTTATAAATAATTCATTCACTTAGCACAAAAAAATATTTCATCCAAACACGTCACATGTGCCATTCGATAATATATAAAAAAAAACTGATAGAAAGACAAACAAACAATTATGGGCACATCAATTATTGAGGCACAGATTAATATCAATTTTCTCTAATTTTTGCATATGGTTTCTCTAATATATAAAACAAACTGATAGAAAGGAGGAATCGAACCTTATTGGATATGGTTCGATCGAAAATGAGTCAAACGAATCTTTCAACGTCTTTACGGGGTTATGCTCTTGAGACATTTGCATTCATACTAAACAAAATTCCATCAAAGGCAGTTCAAAAGACACCATATGACATCAAATAAAATATGATTATAAGAGAATGAATAATTATCTAACTTTCGTAAGAAGTTTATTTAGTAACTTTCATAAGAAGTTTATTTATGTTAAAACTATATAATTGTAGAAAGAAAATAAGAAACTTTCTTTATAGTTTCCCTTTTATTTTAAAAATTAAGTTAAATATTAATGATGGTTTACTAAACAATACTTCATATTATTTTCTCTAGTGGTATACACGATATTAGAGATTTACGTTAGAAAAAATATATTAGAGTTTTATAATATTGCGTATGAAGCTTGTGTGAGTGCCAAAAGCTGCATTCATATTGAACAAAATTCCATCAAAGGCAGTTCAAAAGACACCATATGACATCAAATAAAATATGATTATAAGAGAATGAATAATTATCTAACTTTCGTAAGAAGTTTATTTAGTAACTTTCATAAGAAGTTTATTTATGTTAAAACTATATAATTGTAGAAAGAAAATAAGAAACTTTCTTTATAGTTTCCCTTTTATTTTAAAAATTAAGTTAAATATTAATGATGGTTTACTAAACAATACTTCATATTATTTTCTCTAGTGGTATACACGATATTAGAGATTTACGTAAGAAAAAATATATTAGAGTTTTATAATATTGCGTATGAAGCTTATGTGAGTGCCAAAAGCGCCATTATCATAGTATAATCAAACTATCATAGCGCTTTTGCTTTTCTTTGCTCCTAATGAATTTTACAAACATAACATAATAATTAATAATATTATTAATGTAAATAAAAGCGAAGAATTGTGTACTTTTTGGTATATTTTTTTATTAATGTAATATATATGTGATCATATCCAATTTGCTCATTCTAGTTCAATTATAATAAATACGACACTTTATATAGTAGATTATGTGATAATTTTAAATTTTGAGTGGATATAATAAAATTATACGAGATAAAAATATGTGTGGTATGCTTTGTATTTTTTTGTAGGACCAAAATGAGAGTTTCATATTTTATAGGGGTACACATGAAATACGCTCACTTAATTCTTATATTAATTTTAAGATTTTACACAATGAAAAATTTGGCCCAGTCAACCCAAATATTCGGGTTTGACCTGTTTTCTTCGTTTAGTTCTAGATCATATATTAAAAAATGAGGTATGTGTGAAGATTGATGTGATCTACTTGCTAAATATTGAGTTGCATGAAATCACATGTTACATGATCATTTATAAAGAAGTAATAAGAAAAAATCTCAAAAAAATACACATGTCAAAAAAATACAACACAAACTTTATATATAAGAAAAATAAATGAAATCATAAATTATATATGAATGAAAAAATATATTAAAAAATATTGTATTTCTATAAAATAAAATAATGTGTTACTAAAATAAATCGCATATAGAAAACAAACTTTAATTCTTATAGTTAAAAAGAATATAGTTATTAGAGACTAAAAAATGAATATAAACAATTATATGAGTTTTAGAAATATTGTGAAAAATAAGAGGTGTTTCAAAAATTTCCAAAACAATGTCAAAATTGAATGAAGTCATGCCTGAGCTTTTATTTATATATAAAAACATATAAGATAATTTTTAAATATTGAAATGATTTAAAATATTTCATTTCATAGGGACTAAAGTGTTGTAATGAAAAAGATCATTTTTTAGAGTGAGACCCATATTATTTTATTATAATTTATCCAATATCGTAATATGTTATATTATTAATTATTACTAATAAAACATCATACTATTATAAATTAAAAATTTCTTAAAAAGATAGAAATAATAATTAGGTTAAAACTAGAAATAATTATTGGATTTAAATTGGACTCATATCATATGAAAGTATAGGGACTCATATCAATAGTCTCTATAGGACACGTGTCAAAAAGATCCAAATCATAAGTTTTATATATTAGTAAGATTTTTTTTTCATTTTGTAGTTATTGGTCTTTTAACCCTATTTAATCATTTCTGTCTTCATTAATTTATTGCTTTCAATTTCTAGATTCTTTCTCTTAAGAGCAGCCTTGAGTTTCGTTCCTCTTCTGTTTTCTTACTTTACTCATATGGATATGGGATGCGAATCCCACAAGTTTTCTTAGAAAGAATAGTTCAGACTTGAGATAGATCAAAACTAGATGATGTATCACAAAACATGTCATTTACAAAGATAAAATAGCAAAACTAAAATTATCAAATAAAAAAAAACCATTAACTAAAAAAAAAAAAAAAAATAGGAGCAAAATCTAAAAAAATATTCACAAGAAGTTGCTATATTTCTTCTCTAGTCTTCCTTGAGATATTCAATGAGCTTTCCGATACGTCCTCAACCATAAATTGTTGCACTCCTTTTGAACAACGTCAGTAACAAAAAATTTGAGGTCTAACATATTTGAGTAGGAAAGGAAGAGGAGGAGGAGCTGAGCAGCTTGGTTGCTAATGTTGAGGGTAAAAAAAAATTCACCTTACTAATTAAGCTCATACCAAATATTAGGGGAGCCAATAAGTCAATACACCTAAAAATACATAACTTCCAGAATTGTATTCATTAAATCCTACAAGATATACTACTTACTAAAAAAATTGTCCTCTCCGATCTCTATAAAGCTCCGTTACTGGAGTGGAGCTGAGTGCTTAGGGAGTAAGGCGTCTGCTCAATTGACTTGGTTTTATGATTTATTATTTCTATTTACTTTTAAAAAACAATTGTAACAATTACATCTCAATGATTTTAAGTTTCACCTCCTTCGAATGACAATTCAATATCTCAAATGTTATTCTAATATTTTGATCTTTATCGCTTTGCTGATCATTTTCTTCATTTTTTAGCTGCTTGAGATGAAAGAAAAGAGCAGAAATGTTTATGCCCGGTTTATTTTACATTAGGAAACAACTTTTTTGATAAAATAATAATAAAAGAAAAAAATGGATATAATAAGATGGAAATGGAGTAATAAGATGGAAATGGAGTAATAGAGGGGTTTTTACAACAAGGAACGCGTATAAAACCATAATTGTGAGGTTTAACCTATTCTAATTTGAAGAATATCTGAAAAGTGAGATTACCTCTTAGAATGCAAATACACTTTTGGATTAGAGGGCAGGAGAAGATATTAACTCAAGACAACTTGCAACGAAGAGGTAGAACACTAGTTAACAGGTGCTTGCTTTGTAAGCGTGAGCTAGAATCAGTACAACACTTATCTGGTGAATGCGAGTTTCTCAAATCACATTGGAATTTAAGGAGAAGGGGGTTGATCAATAGAGAAGATATTCTCTCATATTCGATGCAGGTCATGCTTTCCAGCTTATATAAGGAACAAGCGAACCTAGAAACTAAACAGCTAACGGCGGTTTTCGCATATGTTCTATGGAGGGAGCGTTGTCGGCGTGTCTTTTCAGAAAGCGAGAAGGGGGGAACAGATCTGATTGAGGAGGTAGAAGATGAAATCGAGTTAGTGAAGCTTTTGAATGGAGATGTTAACGGCGGAGAAGGAGAAAATATAGAGGTGAGAAAATGAAGAGTTTCTTCAGACAAGAATGAATTGCGGCGGAGTGAACAAAGAGGAAATTGATGTTTTGTGCTGCTGAAGACACGTGACAGAAGAGTAAGACTGTCAACGAGCCGAGCCGAGTTAGACCTAGCTCGAGATCGGCTCGACTCAAGCTCGGCTCGGCTCGGCTCGATAATAATAACAGTTTCGAGCTGAAATCGCTGGCTCGAGCTCGACTCGGTTCAAGTCGAGCCAGCTCGGCTCGGCTCGGGTAGCTCAATTAAGAGCACTTTTTTTTGAAAATCCATAGCTTTCTGACTAAAAGTTAAGCAAAAAACAGAAATATCTATTTGACTAAAAATTAAAAGCATATTTATATAAATTAAGCAAAAAACAAAAATATATCCCAAAAAAATATGATAGCAAGAAAAAAATACAAATTTAAAACCCTAATCTAAAATACGATACAATGCAAACATCGAAACGAGAACCAAACAAGTCATACAAAATAAAATAATTAAAACCCTAAATTGTAACACCGTCTTATCTTCCAACTTTCACGCGTCATCTCTCTTCCAACTTAACACCCTAATTATAAAAGTTAAATCTTAATTAAAAATTAGATTAAGAAAATGTAAAATTTAGAGTATATATAGAAATAATAAATGATAAATATACTCACACACTCAAGGATCAAATAGCGGATTTACCGCTACATCAAGATTTTCCTCCTCCTTCGCCGCATCCTGAAAAAAGATAACTAATTATTAGTTCAAAATTTTAAAAATTTAAAATATATGAGTGTGATATTTTTTTAAATAGATTTTCTTGTTTGATATTCCGCTTTCATGCTAGCTCTAATCCAATCACCCCCACAAACTAAAATTTCGACCATATCCGAAGTAAGAGAACTTCGATAATCATCCAATACACAACCTCCGGCACTAAAGGCGGATTCCGATGCGACCGTCGAAATCGGAATGCAAAGTATGTCGCGAGCCAATTTACATAAAGCGGGGTATTTTGAACTATGTATTTTCCACCAACCCACATTTATCTCAATTGCCGGTTCTTCTAAATAAACCTCTAGGTTGGATTTCCGAGACAACACTTGCGACCTACGATCGGCATAAAATTCCTCCATTTCTCTAATACTACCACTAATATTACCACCATAAATAACACCACTAGAGCTTGAAGAAGATGGTGCCGCGTTAGAAGCCATAGCCACAAATTCATTTGCATATTTACTGAAAAGGGTTTGTAATTTGCTTTTAATATCGCCAACACGATCATCGAACTCATAAGACGGATACAATTTTCTGAAACAAAAATTAACCATGGTAAATTTAAACCGCGGATCCAAAACGGAAGCGATAGACATTAGCACACTAATTTCGACCCAATATTTATTAAACTTTTCACACATGGCCGCACTCATATCTCTCATAAATTCGTCATCCGAGTTATACGCATCGCATATTACCTTTTTTAGAATAAATATTTGTTCCAAAAATAAATTTGATGTGGGGTATAATGATCCAGAAAATATGTTGGTTGTGGTCGCAAAAACCTCGAGAACAACACAAACTTTTTCGGCATTCGTCCATTCAACCTCCGTAGGACACCACACAAAATTTGTCTCTTTGGATGCATATTTAACAAACACTTTTTTATAATGTATTGCTGATTGAAGCATTCGATGCGTTGAATTCCATCTCATTTTTACATCACTACACAATGATCGATACGTACTTACACTTAATCCAAGAGCAGTCTGTCCAAACATTACAAGTCGAGCTGGTAATTTTCTAAGATATTTTACACCCTCTCTAATTTTCCAAATGCAATCACCAATTTTATTAAGCCCATCTTGCACCACCAAATTCAGTATGTGAGCACAACATCTCACATGAAAAAAAAATCCGTGAAAATTCAATTCATTTCTCGCCTCTATTTGACACTTCAACGCGCTAGCTGCCCTATCATTACTACATGCATTATCTAGAGTAATGGTTCCAATTTTATTAACAATACCCCATTCAAGGAGAGATTCGAAAATCGCATCCGCAATCACTTCACCACTATGTGGAGGTGCAAGCTCGTTGAAACTAATAATCCTTTTATTTAATTTCCAATTCTCATCTACGAAATGTGCCATTAAAGACATGTAACATTTGGTTTGATTTGAAGTCCAACAATCGCTTGTAAGTGAGATCCTATCAACATTTTTAAAAATTAAAAGAATCTTATCTTTTTCCTTTGCAAATATCTTAATGCACTCCACTTTAATAGTGTTCCTACTCACTTTTTGGTGAAGCGGATTGTTGTATTTCATGTATATATTAAATGCATTGTATTCCACAAACATAAAAGATAATTCATGAGCTATGATCATTTTTGCTAGCAATTCCCTACTTTTTGCATGATCAAAAGGGCCGGTTTCAAAACCGGGTATCACACTGGTGGTGTTATTAAAAGCCCCATCTAATGTACCTTTTACTTGACCTCTCATTAATCTCTTTACTGGCAAACACTGATGCTCACAATGTCTCTTGAGGTTAGTAGTGGCTCCACTTCCGTGAAGCAGGTATTTTTCTGAGCAGTGGTTACAATGCGCTTGTCTTTCCTCTTTTCCGTTCTTTATCGTGGTCATGACAGTAAAATACTACCAATATATGGAGGTCTTTTTTCGCTTTCTCGGGTCCCCCATTGTAGTGTCTTGCGTTTCAGGAGCCTGAGTTTCATCCGTAGCCAGCACATCAATAAAGTCAGGTTCAGCGGCAGATTCCACTTGTTCCGACATTCTACAATATAAGAGAGATTATATTACAACAGAGAAGCAAGAATTCACAATTTTAATTTATAAAATGATATTCTAACACATATTATGTCTAACATCAAATAACAATTTCAATTATTGTGCCAACAATTTCAATTAGTGTCTGACATCAAATTGGTCCAGCAAATTAGGTGAAAAAAATAGTTTGAAGAATTTACTAACCTCTATTGAAGAGGAGAAGAGATTTGGTCGGATTGACAAAGGAGAGCGAGTAGAAGAAGAGAAGAGATCTGGGCGGAGTTGCTGGACGAGAGAGGTAAAGCTTGTCGGAGTTGCTGGATGGGAGGAGAAGAACAACAGCGGGAGGAGTTGCTGTGTGGAGGAGGAAGAAATGAAGAACCAGTGGCGAGATCTTGGACGAGGGAGGACCGGTGGCGTGCGCTGAGGCGTGGAGTCAGAGGGAAATGAAGAAAGGAAAGAAATGGCGGAGTGTCATGGTTAGAATTTGGATTTAGTAATTGGGCCTGTATTCACCAATCGAGCCGTGAGCCGAGCCGAGCCGAGCCGGTCCAAGCTCGAGCTTGGCTCGTTTATAATCGAGCTGGTTCGGCTCGGCTCGGCTCGGTTAACTTTCAAGCTGTTATTGAACGAGCTTTTTCGAGCTTTTATCGAGCGATTTCGAGCGAGTTACCGAGCTACGAGTTTTTTTGCTAGTTCTACAGAAGAGGGAGATATGTGCTTCTTTTCTCTGAAAAATTCATTTGGACTTGTTATTTTTATAGGGCCTTTTGTTCTTTTTTACATGTTAAAGAAGAGAGTTGCTTTGGTTTGGGCTTTGTGCTTAGACATTTCAGCAGATTGGGCTGCATTTGTTTTTCCAGATTTTGGTAGAAAAACTTTTTTTCCTTTTTAGTTCGAATTTACTTGTAAATAGAAAGGGAAAAAAAATATTGTAAATATATTTTATAAATGGAATATAGTTTCACATTTGGAAGGGGATAATTAAAGCCCTCTCAAAATTTTCTAGAAAAAAAGCAGCAAAAAAAATATATAATGAATCCCAACAAGGGTAAAACGGGTATTATAGAAAAATACAGGTAATTTGCGCTCAACACAAAAAATTGCGCTTAAAATATCACTACCCATAGAATAATAGAGAAGGCACATGTTGCACATTAATCCTGTTTGAGCTCTTAATCATTGTACTACTTTTTTGACATTTTAATGCCGACATATATTAATTGCGTCCCCAAAAGTTCATTGAACGTTTGTATTCTTTCTAAAAATTGTTATTACCATCTACAAGAGGCCAGAAAAGTCACGAGCAGTCTGCTATGGTTTATTTTTTTTAATTTTATTTCTTTAAGTAGTTATATTCAGAGCCACCCAAAGATTTATTTGAGCCTTTTTTTTTCTTAAAATTTTCTTCATTTTCTTTCTTTTTTTTCCTTTTTCATGTCCAGAAAATTCTTTTTAACAAAAATGACTACAATAAAATTTTCTATAATTAATAATTGTGTGAAACTGTTAAAATAAAAATAAATCAAATATAAAATTATTGTAATAATTTTTAAAGAACAACAAATTTGAAAGAAGATAAATATATAAAGTGTCATATAAACCTTCGGAAGAAAAGGAAAGGGATAAATAGATTGCAAAGCGAGACGTTTTTTTCTCTTGTCGTGTACTCCTTTTAATTCAATTGGCGGACTAAAATGTGACCCAATCTAGTGATATTATTTTATTAGGACAGAAGTTTGTACTTATTAGGAATGATTTTTCATGAAAAAAAAAACTAATTAGGAATGACGAAGGGATAAAGGAAATGAAATGAAATTTCCAAGTCGGATCGAGCAAATATGGTGATTTTTATTTCATATTAGAGCCACCAAATTTAAGTAAAATAGATTTGTAAATTAAAATGTCTATATGTTAAATCTTTTGTAATTTAGGTGGCGTTCGGCAAGGTGCAATAAGCGTGGAAGAGTGGATGAAGTGGGTTATTCCACGAACAAGGGTGGAAGTAAATGGAATAAATGGGTGGATGAGTGAAATTTCCTAATTCCATTTTAGGGGGGGGGGGGGAAGATTTTTATTTCATGGAATAAGTCAAATTTTAGGACAAAAATACACTCCTTTCTTCCACCTTTAGGTGACATGACATCAAGAATTAACGCACTATTTCTCTCTCTCCTTTATTTCTATAATTTTTTCTTAAAAAAATATGAATGAAAAAATCACTAATTTTCAATAATAATTTCATAAAATCATAAATTTCTTTTATTATTGTATTTTTAATTGAAAATTTATGTTTTTATATTTTCTATCTTATTTAATTAAAAAAATAGAGGTTATTAAATAAATTAATAGAATATAATTAAAATAATGATATTATAGTAATTATCAATTATTTCTATTTTTAAATCAACTTTGTATTCCATGAAACTTGCCGAACAATAATTAAATAAAATGGAAGAACCACTCTTCCCTTATTCTACTCTTCCATCTTTTGCCGAACGGGCCCTTAGTAGTAAAAAATAATATATCTGCTCGGATATAATTTTTCTTTAATATTATAACTTAGATTATATATATATATAATTTTGAGGCCCAAAGTGATGGCTTGGCTCGTCTATCCAAATGGTCATCACTGATTATATTTAGTTGTAATATTTATAACATAGTTTTTGTGGGGCTCTCGTCATGCTACATAACTTTTGTGTTATAGTAATAAGCATATTTTCATAAAGGATCTTTAAAATAAGAAAAGAACAGAACCAGCATAATTAATGGCAACATTGGTTTATACTAGATATATCAATGAGAATATGCCATATTAAAAAATGATTTAGTTACTCAACTTGTACGATCAAATTTATGGTTAAAGTGGCCAATCACGTATAATATGGTTATTTATATAAATTTTGTAATTTTTTTAATAATCATCTAATATTTTAGAACAACCACTTATAATTAAAATTTCAGTAACTATTATCAGGGCTGGCCACGGGTTTCGAAGGTGATGGTGTTATGCCCTAAGCCAAAGTGTTTGTGACCTAGATTATGGATTGTAATAACAAAAATAATATTTATTCTAAGATATTTCATATAATATGTGCATATAGGTTATTTTAATATAATTAAAATAGATCATGAATATGCAATTCGAACTTTATGTTATCAAAGTGTGTGATTTTGATAGTAAAACTATAAAGTGTTATGAATGCTATTCTAAATCGTCCCCGGTCATTTATAGGATATTTGTGGAGACAAATATACTTGCGAGATACATATAAATATTTATTTATATACAAGCTATAAATATACACCAAGTATATTAGTTGACCGATGATTATGTTTTACCGATCATGGATAAATAGTTATCAAGTCATTAACATAGGTATATTTTAGAGACCATATACTGGATTGACCCGCCATAAGAATGCTACATGTTTTACGTCATTAGCGATTCTTGTAACATAAAGTATTTATAGTCCTTTGACCTGAGATTATCTCGGTTCCCAACATGAGTAATTTATACTTTTATATAATCTAACACTGCCTTTAACCGGGTGGTCATAACGATTATGATTAGGTATACAATGAATCATGTAGAGGGATGAGTGCAATCAAGACGGGATTTGTTACTCTCATAAATGAGAGAGATATCTTTAGGCCTCTTGATGAATTGAACTGAAGAAATGTATGGCCATACTCAAATGAATTAATAAGAGTTATTAATGTCATTTGTTTTTGTTCAGTTTAATTTGGGATCAAGAAATATTAATCGATTAATATAAGGATGACGTATTATATGCCTTATGATCGATATAAATATCGTGTGACAAAGGGACTAAATACGTGATTGTTGATTAGGTAAATCGGATCACCGATATTCACTTAAATTGGGTAGTCATGATGGCTTACTAGAGTCCGCTCATGATTTATAGACTGTCAAGTCTATTGCCAACATTAAGTGAACCTACATGGTCACACACAAAGAATAAACTGAAAGGGTGCAGAAAATCGTAGCGACTTATATGATGAGTTGCATAAGAATGTCACAAAATATATTGTCATCTTATGTGATAAGATGTGATATATATGTATATAAAGATTATGAGCACAAAAGATCATGTAATCTAGAAGAGTCTAGATGATGGCATATGGATAATGATGAGTGATGACATACACATCTTTTAGTGTGAAGAGACATGACTCTTCACCTCTATATAAGGACACAGAAGGCTCCAAATTCACAATACCACACATCATTGTCTCTCTCATTATTTCTCATTCTCTTTTGTGAGACAAAAGAGAGAAATATACTTTCTAATTTGTATGACAAAATTATGAAAGGGTACTTTCTTTTTGTATGACAAAAATGAAAGAGTGCGATTATATGAGAGGAATTATATACATCTTTTGTGAGATAAAATAAGAAGAGCTTTCTTATGCAAGAGGAGAACAAGCTACTAGCATATATATTGTTCTTCTTGCCGTTTTAAGAAGTTTGTTCGTGTGGACACCGGTAGAGGCGTTCGTACTTTCGGCGCTTGTGATCTATTCGGCCTAAGAAGATGAGAACGGTTTGTTGAGAGTTTTGGTGGAGACCGATTATGTGTGCGGTAGATGACTTCTGCACGATCCGACCTAGACGGCCTAGACGGACGCAATATCGGTTAGGACGGTAACCGGTTTAGAGACGCATGGACAACAACTATGGTTTGAGCGTCACGGATTAAGCGTAATCCGAAAGGTATCTTTACGATTTATTTCTTTGATTTAACCGATACGCACGGATCCTCGGATTGGTTTTGGACGAAATTTTTATTTTCCGCTGCGTTATGCATGTCTAAAACCAATAGTGGTATCAGAGCGACGTGCGTATTTCGGTTAAATTGAGTCGGTATATATGTGATATATACTATTTAGATACCATTTATAATTTTGATTTATAATTATAAGGCTTGCATATAGCGTATTCAAGTGTTGAATATTCTTAAGAGAAAATATGCGATTAATGGATATGATCCAAGAGGATGTGATCCAAAAGTTATGTCCAAGAGATGTGATCAAAAGATGCGATGAATAGATGTGATCCAGAAGTTGTGTCCAAAAGATGCCGCCAAGGGATACGATCCAAAGGTTGCGTCCAAGTGTTGCATCCAAGAGTTGCGACCAAGAAATATGATCCAAAGTTCACAACCAAGGATTGCGTCTAAAAGGTGCGACCAAGGAAAGCGATCCAAAAGTTGAGTCCAAGAGTTGCGACCAAAGGGTGTGATTAAAGGGTGTGACCAACGGATGCGATCCAAATATCACGTCCATAAGGTTGCGATGAATGGGTGCGACCAAAAGGTGCGACTAACGGGTGTGACCAAGGGATGCGATTCAAATGTCACATCCAAAAGACGCGATAAAAGGTTGCGACCAACGGATGCGACCAAATTGTGCGACCAAAAGGTGCAACTAACGGGTGTGACCAAGGGATGCGATTCAAATGTCACATCCAAAAGACGTGACGAAAGGTTGCGACCAACGGATGTGACCAAATGGTGCGACCAAAATGTGCGACTAATGGGTGTGACCAAGGGATGCGATTCAAATGTCACATCCAAAAGACGCGACGAAAGGTTGCGACCAACGGATGCGACCAAATTGTGCGACCAAAAGGTGCAACTAACGGGTGTGACCAAGGGATGCGATTCAAATGTCACATCCAAAAGACGTGACGAAAGGTTGCGACCAACGGATGTGACCAAAGGGTGCGACCAAAAGGTGCGACTGACGGGTGTGACCAAGGGATGCGATTCAAATGTCACATCCAAAAGACGCAACGAAAGGTTGCGACCAATGGATGCGACCAAAGGGTGCGACTAAAGGGTGTGACCAAGGGATGCGATTCATATGTCACGTCCAAAAGACGCGACGAAATATTGCGACCAAAGGGTGCGACTAACGGATGCGATCCAAATGTCACGTCCATAAGGTTGCGACGAATGGGTGCGACCAAAGGGTGCGACTAAAGGGTGTGACCAACGGATACGATCCAATTGTTACGTCCATAAGGTTGCGACGAATGAGTGCGACCAAAGGGTGTGACTAAAGGGTGTGACTAATGGATATGATCCAAATATCACGTCCATTAGGTTGCGACTAACGGTTGTGACCAAGAGGTGCGACCAACGGGTGTAATCGACATGGGCAACTAAGAGGTACGACCGAAAAGGTGCAATCACAAGAGTTGCGACCTCTGGAATAGTTGTGTCTTCATGAAAGGGTGCATACCATGAATTGCCTTTTTGAAATGGTGTATGTGATGCATTATTTCATGAAAAGTTGCATGTGATGTATTGAATTCATGAAAAGATGCCTATGATGTAATAATGTGTAGAAAAATGTGTGTTGGCAAAGTTGACCAGGTGTTGACCATGTTGATCATGTTGATAGTTGACTGTTGACCCACTGTGTTGACTGTGGTCTATGTTGACTGTTGATTGTATTGACTGTTAATTGTTGACAATTGACAACACTAATTTACCCTTCACTGTTGACCATTACATTGGTCAAAAGTTGATCATGACCTGGTCAAAATATTGACCATTGACTGTTGACCTTGTCAAATGTTGATCGTTGACTGAGTCAAATGTTGACCAAATCAAACATTGAGTTTTGACCTGCCAAATATTGACAATGATGACCGCGCCCCGAATTCGCATTCGTAAGTCTTATATATATATATTTTATAAATGGGTAAATAATCGAAACATAATATGATTATGTTTATATTTGATATATTTGTTGATATGTGTTGATATAATGAGAGAGTTCATTAGGCATAACACATACATCATTGAGATGAAGTAGTTCATCGTCCATCATGAATACATCATTAAGATGACAAGTTTATTTTCAACAACACATCATGGCAATGAAAGAGTTCATCGATTTCTATACATACAGATAAGATTTCCAAATACAATCAAAGAAAAATTTCATGGAGATGAAACATATATTAGGAAATCTTTATGTTAGTTCATAAAGATCGAGGCCATGATATATCATTGTTATTATCTTTATTCTATTAGTACATGTGATGTTCTTCGAATATTCCATAATAACATATAATATTAAATAAAATCCCTTAAAACAATGTTAAGTCATGAAGTGCCTTCCATAAGTCTAAATCTCTCGATACTCTGATCGACCCTGCATAGGTCATGCCAAAGCTGGGTATGTAGGGACAATCTTAGGAGGAGAGAATGCGGGAAATGGGAGCCAACATAGGTCATGCCAAAGCTGAATATGTTGGGTACTACTTTGCCGATGATTAGACATGGTTTGACTTAACTGGGCTATCAAGTCGGACTTGGGCTCGGGGCATACGATAGGATATATACGTCGGGCATATGATGCTTATCCTATGTTGTTCAAGAGTTGTATGAGATACAATTGGAATTATTCCTACCTAAATAAGTTAACTTCTGGGCGATGAGCCAAAGCTCACTTAGGACTTAATTGAAATATGGATCTTGTCTCACTATGAAACTTCATGGATTGAAAGTTTCCGAATCAATGCGGTTGAGGGTTATTGATTTGATTAAAAAAATAGTGGGAGCCATTATATGAAATATTTAAAGAATAATAGTCTTTGCATATTACTCAAATCGAATAGTATATCTATTTATGTCTCACAATAGGTCCTTGAGAAGGACAGATAACATAAGATGCGAATAATTGTTAACATGAACATGGATAAGTGTTCTCAATAATGTTCTCGTGCTTAAAAGGAACGTAAAAAATACTCCCAAAGATAAGGGCAAGATGTTGCCGAGGCTTCGGCCTTAGGTAAGAAATTAGTATCCTTTGCAGTGAATCGGTTCATTGAAAGAAACCATAATTTCTCAAGAAGATATAAAAATGGATGAAAGGATAGTGTGACTACCGCTTCAAGTATTTTTGTTATAGAAATTAACTTGTCTATTTCACATCATGTGTATTAGATACACGATGTGAATCACACATTTGTGAAAATGTGCTGACAAAGTTGTAGACTATTGAGTAAATATGATGTTAACATATGAGTGACAAATGTAGCAAAAGTTGTTGTATTTTCTCAAGTAACTCATTTATTTACATTGTCTTTTTGGACTTATCGCCGACATAAATAATTGTTATTTAATGTCGACAATAAATTTTGTATTATCTATAGTTCGAATTTATCTATGAATGGTTATTAATTTATTATTGAGAATAATAATTTCACCATTCACAAGTGTCAAGTTTCTTTGGAAATGTTCCAATAGAAAAATTACCTTATGTGTTATATCGAACAAGATAATTATAAGTCTATCTATAACATTAATATTAAGAATTTAAATATAGCATTGTCGCTTGGTCTACTTAAATAAGATGAACATTTATTAAATCCATTAAGATGGATTTTCGGATTCATTTGATTTTGAATCATACTTATTTTTAGACAAGATGACATATATGTCTTTCACAAAGTAAGGTGAAGCGAGTTACTTATTGGCTCTCATACATAGTGATGTATGTTCATCAATGAGTGAAGGTGCTAGAGAAAACTACTTCATCGCTTTATTGAAACAATAAATTTGAATATTTTGAAAAGTTCAAAAGTTACAAATAATGAAGTAGAGAATAAAACTTGGCTTCGAAAAATCAAATTTCTGTGATGAGATCGAGGAGTCGAGAACCAAGTGTTTGATCATAGTGATAACTATATCGAACTTTATTAGATATAGTTCGATTATGATGAGTCAAATATATCTTCTATTTCTTTCGGGGTTATGCTCTTATTGCGTTCATACTTAATATAATTCCATCTAAAGCAATTGTAAAAGACTCCATATGCGATATGGACTGGTAGATGTATCAGATTATCTTTTATCAAGATTTGAGGATATGATACTTAATTGAAGCATCAATGTATCTAATCGGATTAGTACTTATTGTGGAATATCCTAAGAAAAGTAAAGGATATTACTTCTATAACTAATATGAGAACAAAGTGTTTGTTACTCGAAAATTATGGAAGAAGTGTTTCCAAAAGAATTAGTGGGAGTAAATTTGAAAAGTTCAAATTTCACATACTGACAGTAATGCTCGGATGGAAATTAATTTAGATTTCAACTAGTGGTTGGGTCTGTAATTAATAAACTAGATTGTCAAGATGTTGAAGAGTCTGAGTATATAACATAAGTGTATTCATGTAGATCTATTAGAATTTATCGCAGGCCCGAAAAATATAGATTTTTCGTGTCTAATGATAAAAATTTCGTACTCATAGATGATGAGTCTACATTCTACTAATAGACTTTGATGAGTCAAGGCTCTAATGGTTAGACTTTGAAAGTTGAGATGTTATCCATGTCAGACAATCAAGTTTTGAATTTGATTGATCCATCAGATGGAAATACGGTTTAAAAAAAAAGACCGACATGGATAATGTGCAAACATATAATGCATGATTTGTGGTTAAGTTAAACTCATAGTATAGACTATGATAATATTTTTCCAAGTCATCATGCTTGTGTATTTCAAAATTTTCTTGGGCATATGTTCATAGTATGACTATAAAAGATGCCAAGTAGATGTCAAGACGTTGTTTCTTAATAGAAACATACGAAAGTATGTATATGATACAACTTGAGAGTTTTGTCTATCCTAAAAATTTTGAAAAGAGTTTGCAAGTTGCATAAATTCATTTATGAATTAAAGCAAACATCTCTAGGTGAATATTTATTATTTGATGAAATAACCAAACAGTTTGGTTTTATCAAAAAATTAAAGATAAATCTTATGTTGACAAGAAATTCAGTGGGAGCATAATTACATATGATGTGAATTAAGTATAACAAGCACACATAAGTTTAATCTTGTGAAAGTCACTAAATAATAATCAAGAGTATGATTATATACTTGAGAAGGATAAAGTATTCTTCTTAGATCATGGTGGACGTAAAAATTATGCAAAGTATTTGCATATGACAATGTTTGATAATCCATTTAAGAACCCAATCCCTTAAATGATAGTGATCATGTTAGGTCAAATGGTATGTGATACCACATAGATCAATGAGTATGAGATACTTGGTTGATTTGGCCTAGTGCAAGTGAGAGATTGATGGTGTTGTGCCCTAGGCCAAAGAGTTTGTGACCTAAATGATGGATTATAATAACAAACATAATATTTATTTTAATATATTTCATATAATATGTGCGTATAGGTTATTTTATTATAATTAAAATACACCATGAATATGCAATTCAACTTTATGTCATCAAAGTGCGTGACTTTGATAGTAAAACTATAAAGTGTTATGAATGCTATTCTAAATCGTCCCTGGTCATTTATAGGATATTTGTGGAGACAAATATACTTGCAGATACATATAAATATATATTTATATACAAGCTATAAATGTACATCAGTATATTAGTTGACTGATGATTATATTTTACTGATCATTGATAAATAGTTATCAAGTCATTAACATAGGTATATGTTAGAGACCATATACTTTGGATCGACCCGCCATAAGAATGCTACATGTTTTACGTCATTAGCGATTCTTGTAACATAAAGTATTTATAGTCCTTTGACCTGAGATTATCTCGGTTCCCAACATGAGTATTTTTATACTTTAATATAATCTAACACTGCCTTTAAGCGGGTGGTCATAACGATTATGATTAGGTATACAATGAATCATGTAGAGGGATGAGTGCAATCAAGACGGGATTTGTTCCTCTCATAAATGAGGGAGATATCTTTATGCCTCTTGATGAATTGAAATGAAGAAATGTATGGCCATATTCAAATGAATTAATAAGAGTTATTAATGTCATTTGTTCTTGTTCAGTTTAATTTGGGATCAAGAAATATTAATCGATTAATATAAGGATGACGTATTATATGCCTTAGGATCAATATAAATATCATGTGACAAAGGGACTAAATACGTGATTGTTGATTAGATAAATCGGATCACCGATATTCACTTAAATTGGGTAGTCATGATGGCTTGCTAGAGTCCGCTCATGATTTATAGACTGTCAAGTCTATTGCCAACATTAAGTGTACCTACGGTGGTCACACACAAAGAACAAACCGAAACGGGTGCGAAAAATCCTAGCGACTTATATGATGAGTTGCATAAGAATGTCACAAAATATATTGTCATCTTATGTGATAAGATGTGATATATATGTATATAAAGATTATGAGCACAAAAGATCATGTAATCTAAAAGAGTCTAGATGATGGCATATGGATAATGATGAGTGATGACATACACATCTTTTAGTATGAAGAGACATGACTCTTCACCTCTATAGAAGGACAAAGAGGGCTCCAAATTTACAATACCACACATCATTCTCTCTCTCATTATTTCTCATTCTCTTTTGTAAGATAAAAGAGAGAAAATATACTTTCTAATTTGTATGACAAAATTATGAAAGGGTGCTTTCTTTTTGTATGACAAAAATGAAAGAGTGCGATTATATGAGAGGAATTATATACATCTTTTGTGAGATAAAATAAGAAGAGCTTTCTTATGCAAGAGGAGAACAAGCTACTAGCATATATATTGTTCTTCTTGCCGTTTTAAGAAGTTTGTTTGTGTGGACACCGGTAGAGGCGTTAGTACTTTCGGCGCTTGTGATCTATTCGGCCAAAGAAGATGAGAACGGTTTGTTGAGAGTTTTGGTGGAGATCGATTGTGTATGCGGTAGATGACTTCTGCACGATCCGACCTAGACGGCCTAGACGGACGCAAAATCGGTTAGGACGGTAAGCGATTTAGAGACGCATGGACAACAAGCTTGGTTTGAGCGTCACGGATTAAGCGTAATCCGAAAGGTATCTTTAAGATTTATTTCTTTGATTTAACCAATACGCACGGATCCTCGGATTGGTTTTGGACGAAATTTTTGTTTTCCGCTGCGTTATGCACGTCTGAAACCCAACAGAAGGACCCTAGACTAATATTCAAAAAGGACCCCAAATTTTTTTAATCAGAATGCTCAGAGAATTTGGTGCAAATATGCGGGCGGAAGTAAGGGACGGCGTCAGAAAATGGTTGGGATGCTAAAACTAATTTGTACTCAGCTTAATGAGTATCTCGGCGATACTGAGTGGGAGGTGCTCAACGAACCGAGAGCAGATGCGGGAGGAGTGGAAGAGGGTGGAGAAGATGTCAGTCAGCTCACTCAGATGTAGACTCGGAACCAGGCGAGGAGGAGAGGAAGAGGACGCGGACGTGGTACACGCGGCGGAGATGTTTAGGGTTTATGTTTGGGGTTTAGGGGTTACGTTTGGGGATTTGGATTATGTTGCGATTTGTTTGTTCATTTAGACTATGTTTGATTTTTTAGGTTTTATGATTTATTTAGATTGCTTAAATTTAAGCATTACAACTACTCAACCATAAATAAAACAAACTAAATAACATAAACAAAATAAAACAAAATAAATAAAACAAACTACGGTCCATTGTAACGGTCTTCACCCATTTGTGTGCACTTTCGTTTAGTGTGACCTGGTAATTTGCAGACGCTGCAATTCATTACACGCTTTTCTTTGTTCATGGTGTCCATACTGTTTTGGATTTGAAACTCCTGCCTTCTTCCACGTTTCATCTTTCCGTTAGCATTTTTCCTTATAAGTTTTTCACCAGGAAATAAACTGTAATTAAAAATTTCTATGCGTGGCGTCCATTGTGATTTATCCTTTACAGGATATAAACTTTTTTCGTACGTATACTTCAAATTATCCAAGGAATAATACGAGTGAATGAAAACTTCGCTAGATATAACTTTGCGTATACAAATTGCTATGACGTGCGAACACGGGTAGTGATATATCATAGGTTTCTGAAACTCGCATTTTCCTTCGTTGATATCCACTCGCCATTTCTTTCTCGGAATTCTGATACAACTCGTCGAACGCTGGGCTTGCGTAAGCACCTGATAAATACCTTGCTCTAAGTTGTAGCAAGTGACTTCATACCTAGCAGCCTTAATGCGTCTACGTTCCATTTTTAACATCACTATATCCGTCCAATTCTTTTCCCTCATATCAGCAGCCGCCCGATATCTCACGTGATAACAATTTAGCTTATAAAATGTTGCGTCCACAATTGCCGTAACTGGTAGTTTTCTTATACCTTTGAAAATAAAATTCATCACTTCGGCGTTATTGCTAGTTGTATGCCCCACCGACGACCTTCAGTATCGTATGAAATCACCCAATTTGATTTATTTATTTTAGTAACCAATCGGTCACTGAACTATCTTTTTTTCCATTTTTTCCCATATCTTATTCAATTTATATTTGTTGTGCACACGTACTAATCCTTGAATCATTGGAACCATTGTTTTGTCTGTTACAACAGTACTAAAATTTGCTTGAAGATGCCGCATGCAATAACGATGATAATCATAAGTGACAGCCACCTTCTCGCTCTCATTGCACTAATTATGCCAGCATGCCTATCCGAAATAATGCAATACATATTTTCTTCTCCGAGAACATCACGCAAACAATTAAAAAACCACCCCCATGTATCATTCTTCTCCCTATCAACTAAAGCAAAAGCAAAAGGAAATAACTGACCATTTGTGTCGGTAGCAATCGCCGTCAGTAAAGTTCCTTGGTATTTTCCGGTTAGAAATATTTCATCTACTGTTATGACGGGCTTGCAAAATTGAAAACCATGGAGTGATGGGCCAAATGACCAAAAAAGACCTTCGAACTCCAACTCACCATCTCTATTTGGGGTACCAGTTTTAAATGTATACAAAGTAACAAGATTTGTTGATGTTAATTGCTGCCATCAACTCAAGGAGCAAATTATAAGCCCCCTCCAAACCAAATAAGAATCAAAACGCGTGTTGTTTTGCGTGCCAAGCCTTCCAATACGATATGGTATATTCAACCTTCAATTTAACGGCTTCTATTATGGTTACAGGTTTAACATCTAAATTCGCTCTTACGATATCTAGAATTAGCCCCCCAACAAGCGCACTCCTTACCTGTTTGTGATCTCTTCGAGGTGTTTGGTTAATACATACGTGTACTTATCTAAATGTTTTAATCTCCCATAAATTATTTTTTTTATTAATCGAAGCGTGTATCCTCCAACTACATCCTCTAGTATCTTCATCTTTAAGCTTGCATATGACAATATATCTCGTTTTATTCGAGTGGTCTACTTCTATTTCTCGGTGATGCTTGACACTGTATGCTCTTACAGCCGATTGTAGTTTGGATTTCATTTCAAATGTACGTCCCTTATAAAATATTTCATCATCATTTTCATTCACACTCATGCCAGATAAGACATCATTTCTCGCATATTCCCACATTGAACTATCTTCGAATTCAACAGGCGGAAGTACTTACACTAACCATCTCACCCTCTTCCGTATATATAAATCTCGTCCGATGGCTCACTCTCTCCATTTCTTCATCGCCATCTCCATAAATTTCTTCCTTGTCCTCTGACTCCATTTCGAGTTCCTCATCTAATTCATTTTCATCATCATCTATTTCGGGAAGTACATTATTGCTCACACGTGCCATATCAAAGATCGCAAACGGGTCCTCATTCGCATTTTCATTATTTATTTCATTTTCAATGGGTTCTTATAACTCATTTTCATCTGCATTTGGAATTACATTTGATCTACTACTAGTTCCTATCTCATATTCTTTATTTTGGACGCGATCAATATATATTTCTAATTCCTCCATCCCAACCCTTATGACACGCTCCACAAATTTAATCAATTGTGTATTATTCATAATTTTCACTAACCTATAATGCCAAACGCATTTCTTAAGGGAAGGAAGCCGACCTCGGATTAAAAGAATATCACTATACGACCAACCGAGATTCTCATAAATTTCGTTACACAGTTGGTCATAATCCCTATTTGTGGTTGTACTTTCTTGAATATAAGCCGGTTCCTCCGGGTCGTAATTGCATCCGTTTGGTAGATTTACAATAAGACCATCATAATATACAAGAATTTGAGAGTTTTGTGCCATTTTCTTCTTACTAATTACAATAATATTTCAACAAATTAACAACAAATATATAATAAAATCAATTAATTATTTAATGAATCAAAAAATCTATAATAGAATACCTAATTTTCGTCTTCCTTTTCTTCTATTTTCTCTATTTATTTGGGTTAAAATCACCTCAAATACACTTCAAAATCGCCTGAATAGTATTTTTATTATTTGGGGGCGGACTTTAGGTTAGATTGGGGGAGAGAGAGAAAGATTTTCCTTTTATAAGAGGCTCCAATGATTGAACTAGTTCTGTCATAGGGTTTGGCGGAACTAGGCTATTTCTCAATTTTTTGGGGTCAGACCTGTGCTGAAGACACGTTGATACAAGTTCCGCCAGACCCTCTGGCGGAACTAGTTATTTCTAGGTAGTTCCGCCATAACCATTTCTTTGATTTTTTTTGGGTCAGATTGTAAGTTAAAAAAATGGTCTAGTTCCGTCAAACCCTCTGGCGAAACTAGTTATTTCTACCGAGTTTCACCAGACCCTCTGGCGGAACTAGTTATTTCTAGCTAGTTCCGACAGAGGGTCTGGCGGAACTAGACCATTTTTTTGATTTTTTTGGGTTAGAATGTAAGTTGAAAAAATGGTCTAGCTAGTTCCGCCAGAGGGTCTGTAGGAACTAGACCATTTTTTTTATTTTTTGGGGTCAAATTGTAAGTTGAAAAAATGGTCTAGTTCTGCCAGACACTCTGGCGGAACTAGCTAGAAATAACTAGTTCCGCCAGACGGTCTGGCAGAAATAGACCATTTTTTTGACATTTTGGGTCAGATTATAAGTTGAAAAAATGGTCCAGTTACGCCAGATATTCTGGCGCAACTAATTATTTTCTAGCGGAACCTATATTTTCGTCATTTTTGGGCCAATTTCATCGTCCAAATTGGGCCAAAAATAAATTTTACCTAGTTCCGCCAGACCCTGTGGCGGAACTAGACTTTTCCATTAATTAAGCGTGTTTAAGGGTGCCAAATGGCCGAGATTAGCAAAAAAAAAATTCCTAGTTCCGCCAGACCCTCTGGCGGAACTACTTCAGTTCCGCCAGAGGGTCTCGGCGAAGTGTTACCTACCCAAATATTTTGAAAAAAATGCTATCTCGATTAATTATTCTTCAAAAAATAGTGCTACTACTAAAAAAATTCTAGTAATTACCCCCCCCTCTCTCTCTATATATATATATATTGATAGGGTGTATAAAAGTTGGTTTTTGATTTTATGGGAGGACGTGAGCTCCTTCGGATCCGTCTGTGTACATAGAGTATACAATTTGATATTTGGAGATTTCCAGAGGTCAGGGTACATTGAAATGGTCCCTTGAATAAAATTTTGATTTTGATTTACCACCATAGTTTTGGTAGATTTCTGGAATTGCATTTTGTCTGTTGTCAACACAATGGGTCGAAGATAGTTATATTTTATCTTAATCAGAGGCGGCCTTGTCTTTTCGGTTACCCAATCCCGAAGAAAAAATGTTGGCTTTGTTCTTATGGCTAAAAAAGACATACATGTTAAAAATAAAATAAAAAACAAAAAAAAACATATAATATTATATTTTTCTTTAACAATTATTATCATGCTTGCAAATGCGACTCATTGTGGTGAAATATGCTCTGTAAGTTATTTGGAACAATGATTATTATATAAAAATATAACATGATAGTGGTACTTGACAATAACACAATATTATTCAAAGAAATTAAAATTTTCTCATATCAAGATTTTTTCTTCTTTCGAAAATTTCTTTAGAAATTTTATGTGGAAAAAAAAGGTACAACTTATTTATGGTTGACCTGAATCAAAAAATTTCACGGAAAAAAATTGTATAATATCGAGTCTTATGTCTTAGATGGCATGCTACTAGTTTCATGTTTAGTAGTGGAGTAAACCATTAAGAGAAAATAGGCTTACATAAGTTTTACAATTTACTAGTGAAGTTCTCCATTTTATTTTATGTACGGTCTGATGTTTTTTGCATGTGTACATGATGTTTGTTTGAAAAATATATAATATGGGCTTAAGATATATAACTTTTTCTTTATGCCGCTATTCATTTTATATCTTGATATGGCTTAAGATGGTTTTATAGATTTTGTTACTTCCTAGTCCAATGATGTCTAATCCCACGGGCTTATTGTGGGCTTATTACAAGCCGACCCTAACCATAATCACCCGATTATAGAGGTTGTTATTATCCGAAGTTAAAGCGTAATTAACCATGGGTATTTTCTCTTTCTCATATCCTGCCTCAAGAGAAGTTGGTGCCACGGAAATAGCTGAATAACCATTTATAATAAGAAAAAAATACTTTTAAATGCAAAGTTAAAGTACCAAACACTATCTTGAATTACATAAATAGTTAAAAATATCAAATAATTCAAATGACACAATTTTTTACAAATAAAAGTCGTTAAACAGTTTCAATTGAACAAAAAATATAAATTGTTCAAATTAAGCAAACATATAATCATAGCCGCCGTACAACAATGATTATTCTTCCCATGCATTTTTCCTTTCCGTATTCGACCCGGATATTTTCTCATTCTGTATTTGTCCGTGAGGGTCTACTAATATGGTATTATTCACCCCATTCAGACCGGGTATCAATTATCATGCCTTGTTAGGGTTGAGGGAAGGTTCAAGATACGTTGGACAATGCTTTAGCCAACACAAAGTCAGCCATTAGATTAAAAAAAAGGCCTAACACCTGATAGGCGGAGTTTTCATGCCGTCAAAATCATTTATGGAATTTTTATATTTAAATCTTGTGAGTGCGACCAATAATTGACTCATTGACAGTAGGTTTGTCAACGTGTCGGGTCGGGTTTGGGTTTGGTCATACTAAAACCCGATCTGAAAATTTCGGGTTTGACCCGAACCCGAACACGAACTCGAAACCAAAAACTTTACGGGTTTTATTTCAAACGCAAACCCGAACCCGCGTAACCTGGAATCCGTGGGTAAACTCAAAATCCAGAATAAGTTCATTTTTAGAAATTTTGATCTAATTTATACAAAATTAAAACTACAATATAATTCATAAACAAATAACAATTAAAATATTTAAAATATAAAATAGTTCAAATTGCATAAAATTAATAAAATATCAAATTGTCCATACAAAACATCAAATATTTTGATAGTTCAAATATAACAAATAGTTCGAATAGTCCAATAAACGCAAAATAGTAATATCCCAAATTCAACAAGTTACAAAATCACGATTCATGATCTTTCTACGCTTGATCGCCAACACTGTCGGTTACATAATATTCAAAAATCTATAAAATCAAACAAATTTAATAAGTATTTAAATTTTGGATTCGGGTTCGGGTTTTTCACGGATCGGATAGTGTAAAACCCGACCCTGATCCAAACCCGTTTTTGTTTTTGGGTTTGAACCCGAACCTGATCCATGGATTTTTTTTCGGGTTTGACCCGATCCGTTCGGGTCGGATACCTACTGGATTCGGGTTGAACCTGATCCATTGACAAGCCTAATTGATAGCCGCTTATGGAGAGAAAGTTGTGATTATAACCCTACAAAATCTGGAAATAAGATTCATGTCTTGCATATTTTTTATTAAATTATTAATATAATACGTAGTGAAGGAGATAGTATTGATTGAGCCAACCTAAATTTACTAAAAAAAATTACTAATCTTATTAATTTTTTGGTAATACCACCAGTGTGATACCCGATTTTGAAGCCGACCCTTTTGATCATACAAAAAGTAGGGAGTTGCTAGTAAAAAGGATCATAGCTCATGAATTACCTTTTATGTTTGTGGAATACAATGCATTTAATATATACATGAAATATAACAATCCTCTTCACGAAAAAGTGAGTAGGAACACCATTAAAGCTGAGTGCATTAAGATAAGATTCTCCTAATTTTTAAAAATGTTGATAGCATCTCACTTACAAGTGATTGTTGGACCTCAAACCAAACCAAAAGTTACATGTCTTTAGTGGCACATTTCGTAGATGAGAATTGAAAATTAAATAAAAGAATTATTAGCTTCAGCGAGCTTGCACCTCCACATAGCGGTGAGATGTCTGCGGATGCGATTTTCTAATCCCTCCTATCGTCCACTAAAATAAACAATCTCTTAAATATTTTGAGAATCCATTTTATTATAATACTTTTACAATCTTCATATCAGTATTCGAATTATTTATGCTTAAAATTTTTTAATTTACTTATCATATTGATAATTACACTAATACATTTGAAAAAATCATGAATATATACCATACCAATATGACTTCATAATGTGGATATGATTTGACTATTCTATAGGGTTATATACGAATTTTATCCTTTGCACATGAGGAAACTTTAAGAATATCAACACCTATGTAAAAAATATAGTGAACTATAATGCAAGTAACAATGACTCCGTGACACCAATGTTTGCGCGGAATCCTATACAGAATCCATGCACTACTTTTTCTTCTTTATAACATGCATAAAATTCCTTAAATATCATTTAACAGTCGTTAAAACTCCGCCTATCAAGCACACAACATTTATTTAATCCAATGGCTGATTTTGTATTGGTTAAAGCATCCTCCAACGTGCATTGGACCTTCCCCGAAATAGATCAACTATTAAATTTTCACACTGTAGAAAAATAGGAAGTCCTAATCATATCTAGCGTGTGTTGACTGACTACCTTTGGGTGCATGTGCATGTGCATGACTCACATGCATAGTGATTTACATGTCGGTCCCTACAATTAATCGGAATAATGTGAAAGCTTATTGGCATCAATTTTTGTAAAGAGAATTTTCTTAATTTTTCTTAAAAAAAGTAGGCAATGGCCCAGTGAAGACTTTCATTTAAGTTAAAAAAATAGAGAATATTGATAAAGGCTACTAATTGCAAAGCTAAAGTGAAAAATAAAGCCAGCGAAATTAAGAAGCTACAATAGAGACAACGGTAAAAAGAAAAGTCTAATAGGAAAACTCCCCATTGGAGTGGTGATACGATCATTGGCTTTTGTTAATATGACTTGTGTTTAGCCGTGGTCCATTCCTTCCATTTGGAGGTGGCACATGGGTGGATGGTAGGGTTCGGGTCAGGTCATTCGGCTTACGGATAGGGGTGGCAGTGGCAGTGGCAGTGGTTCGGGTAATATCCGAACCGAACCGGTATCTTATCTGAAAAATATTCGGATCCGAATAAAAATATTTGTATCTGCTCAAAATCATATCCGGACCGGATAGAGATCCAGATATGGCACTGCAAATATTAGATCCGTATCCGAATAATTATCAAATATTGGTACTCATTTTCGAACTCGGACTTCATGATTTTGATATAACTGTGACACAATATTTATATTTTTTTTTCTTGTAGTAGAGCTATACAATATAAAAAATTCAACATATTTTTGTAATACATAAAAATATATAATAATAAAATTATAAATCATAAAATATAATTATACCGTTTTAAAACCGGAAAATATCCGGATTCGTATGCATAGATTACTCTCCTGGGTTAACATCTCGTTTACCAAACAAGACGTTGAGAGTTTCATTTCATCATCCCCCTCCTACAACCAAAGTGATAGTGGCTGCAGTTGAAAGAAAAAGCGTAATTTCAGAAGCACATCGGAATTAAAATTTTACCCGTTTCCTAACCGAGGATCCGTGTATTATCAATCAAATCAGAAAAATAAATCTTATTTATACCTCAGATTCGGCTAATCCGGTTTGTAGGGCTTCGCGATTCGTCTCCAAACAATCTCCCTGCGTTTCCTTGCGGATCTGATCACGAAAAGGTGCTACGACTCCGACACCGCCCTCTACAAGTATAATCTGAACATGTAACACAAGTACCTCCTCGTAGATCTGTTAGGGATCGTCGAGAGCCAAAGAGCTATGGATATCTTGTGACTCATGACGATGACGTGATACTCATAGATGATGAGCCCACATCCTATCAAAAAGCTATGTCGAGTCCAGATTCTCACAAATGGGAAGAAGCAATGAAAGCTAAGATGCAATCTATGTACGATAATCAAGTTTGGAACTTGATTGATCTACCAAAAGGCTTGAAGACCATCGGATGCAAATGGGTTTTCAAAAAGAAAATTGACGTAGATGGAAATGTGCATACTTATAAAGCACAGCTCGTGGCGAAGGGTTTCAGAAAAATCCATAATATTGACTATGATGAAACTTGTTGGGAAATCCATAGCCATATACGTTACATGCGCAGCGGAACCTATGGATTTAACCCGTCCTAGGATCTACGTTAAGTGAATAAAAGTACGATATTAGCCATTAAAATTTATACCTCGGATCTTCCTGATCTGCGAGACAAGGAACGGATATAGCTCTGAACTTCTCCGACTCGCAACCGTCTCCTTCCTGAAGCTCGGCTTGCCAAGCTCCTTCCTATTTCTCGGCTCGAAGAACTCCATCTTGAAGCTCGGCTCGCGAAACTCTTCTTGAAGCTCGGCTCGAGAGATAGCTTCTTCTCCTACGGATGAAGATAGATCGCTCGCAAGTCCTCAAGGTAGAGAACCTCTACTCGTATCCACGCGAACTTCACTCAAACGGAATAACCGGACTTGGCTAGACAAGTCCGGAAATAATTTCCGAATATCTCTCAAAACTCTCTCTCACTTTTCTGTGTAAAGACGGCCTCTCAGGCTACATAGTTGTGTATCAAATAGAGAGACCCCGCCCTTCTATTTATACTAGACAGAGAGGCGAACGATTGCTCAGCTACCATAACTAAAACCCTAATCTGCGCCTATTCCGTTGTCAACGGAATAGGTATTTCCATAACGAAATACTTGGCAGCTAAGGTTATTACAGTTTCCATATATATATTCCGTTGGGAACGGAACTTTTCCGTTGCCAACGGAATGACACTGTTTTGTTCAATCAATTATCCAATAATTGATTATTTCGTTCACCAATTTATACATCACATGTATAACTGTTTTGACGCATATTCATCCTGTACGAATGGAGTTCATTGTGTAACCGTGTAGGTTCCATTTAACGCCGGCAACCATCTTCTACAGATCGTAAGTCATGAGTAATCTCTAGACTGATGTCATGACTACCCATGTTAAATGAAATGATCAGCGATCGTAAACCTATCTGAATAGACATTTGCTTATTCCTTTTGTTCTACGATATACATCTCGATCACAAGGCACGGTAATATGTCATCCTTGAGTTTGATCAAAGTCTCTTTCCTGATCGAGAATTAGACTAAGTAAATACAAAATGATATTAACAACACATGTTAATCCATTTTGAGCATGACCATGCATTTCCTTCAGTCCTAGTTCATCAGAGGGCCCAGAGATATCTCCCTCATGATGAGAGGAACAAATCCCATCTTGGTCACTCACATTCCTCGTCAAGATTTAGTGCATACCTAACGATGACCCTAATGATTATCCCGTTACGGATGACGTAAGATCATATTATAGGATGCAGTTCCTCATACAGGAATCCATGGTGACCTCAGGTCGTAGGAACAAGCACACTATTCATATGAGAATCACTAATGACATATACCATGCATATTCTCATAGTGTGGTCAGTCCAGTACGTGTTCTCTAACACGTACCTATATTCCAGACTTGACATCTCTATGTCCATGATCAACAGAACATGATCATCCTGCCTGCGAATATACTAGTGTGGATATGTAGCTTCTTACCTGAAGTATGTCTATCTCTATAAACATCCTACATATCACTAGGGACAGTTTAGAATGTCATTCGTTGGTTCACAGTTCTACTATCAGAATCACGTATTCTGATGACGTGAACCCGAAGTGTCATTCTTGGTTGATATAAGAAATATACATTCACAACCCATACACACATATATATAAGAAAGAACCTTTATTGAATAAATAATAATGTCTTAATACATAATCCATTTCCTAGCACAAATACATTTGGCCTAGGGCACTAATCCTACAAAACTTTCTCGCCAGTTGCCAACCTTAAATCAATCAGAATTTTACTTGGCATAGCTGCATATTATGACTAATAAATAGATGTCAAAACAACATTTCTAAATGGAAACTTAACCGAGGATGTATACATGATACAACCCGAGGGTTTTGTCAAACCAAATAATTCTGGAAAAGTTTACAAGCTTAAGAAATCCATTTATGGATTAAAATAAACATCTCATAGCTAGAATCTTCATTTTGATGAAGTCATCAGAGATTTTGGTTTCATCAAAAGTGAAGAAGAATCTTGTGTTTTCAAAAAGGTCAGTGGGAGCGCGGTAGTTTTTCTTATGTTTTATGTTGATGACATCCTACTCATTGGAAATGATATTTTCATGCTTTTGAGCGTCAAGATGTATTTAGGGAATAGTTTCTCAATGAAAGACCTAGGAGAAGCTGCCTATATATTAGGCATCAAGATTTATAGAGATAGATCTAAAAGGCTAATAGGTCTGAGTCAAAGTACTTACATTGACAAGGTACTGAAACGGTTCAGTATGGAAGATTCCAAGAGTGAATTTCTTCCGTTGTCACATAACATCTCACTTAGTAAATCTCAATGTCCAGCAACACGAGATGAACGGAACCGGATGAGTAAGATTCCATATGCTTCGATAATTGGATCTATCATGTATGCCATGGTAAGTACTCGACCGGACGTGGTACAAGCATTAAGCGTAACAAGTATGTATCAGTCAGATCCCGGTGAAAGTCACTAGATGACAGTTAAAAATATTCTCAAGTATTTGAGAAGGGCAAAAGATTTATTCTTGGTCTATGGGGGATTAGATAGTGAGCTGGCTGTAACAGATTACACCGATGCGAGCTTCCAAACTAACGTTGACAATTATAGTTCACAGAGTGGCTATGTGTTTTGTCTAAATGGAGGAGCAGTAGTTTGGAAAAGTTCTAAATAGAAAACTGTGGCGGATTCTAGCACAGAGGCGGAGTACATAGCAGCTTCGGAAGCAGCTAAGGAGGCTGTTCGGATAAAGAAGTTCGTGACGGAACTAGCAGTAGTCCCGAGTATCTTGGACCCTATGGTTATCTATTGTGACAGTAATTGAGCAATCGCACAATCAAAGGAACCAAGATCACATCACAAAACAAAGCATATACTTCGACATTTTCATTTGATCCGAGAGATCGTTGAGAGAGGAGACGTGAAAGTGTGTAAAATACCTGGCAATGATAATGTGGTTGATCTGTTTACTAAGCCACTACCGCAATGAAACATGAGGGTCATGTTAGGTCAATGGGTCTGCGATGCCTAGAGGAACAATGAGTATGTATTACTTAGTTTGGCATAGTGCAAGTGGGAGACTGAAAGTAATAATGCCCTAGGCCAAACTATTTTGCCGTATGAAAAACGGATTATGTATCAGATATTATATTTTTTATATTAGATGTTTTATCTCATAAACTTATTCATATAATAATTATGCGTAAAGGTTGTTAGATTATTAATTAACCATGAATATGTATGTCCATTGTACGTCATCGAATATGTAATTCGATAGTAAAACCATAAAGCAAAGTGAATACAATTCTAAATTATACATAGTCATATATGAGATGTTTGTAAGACAAACATATTTGAAAATCTCAAATCATATATATGTAGACTAGTATGTTATTTGGATGATGATCATGCTTTACCGATCATGAATATTGGATATCAATTCATTAATATAAATATATGTTGGACAACATATATTGGATCGACCCACTATAAAAATATACATGGTATATGTCATTAGTATTTTCTCATCATCTAATGTATGAGTAGTCCTTTGACTTGAAGTCATCATGGATTCCTGCATGTATATCTTTATACTTTGACATAGTCAAACGTTGTCTTTAATAGGAGAATTATAAAAGCTATGATCGGGTATTTAGTAAACCATGAGTTGGAATGTCAATGATCAAGATAGAATTTGTTACTCTCGGATACGAGAGAGATATCTCAGGGCCCCCTGATAAATTGAGACTGAAAGAAAATACACGACCGTGTACGAAAGAATTAGCATGTATTGTTTAATATCTTTTAATTTATTCAGTCTAATTATAATTCGGGAAAGAGAATTGATCATAATAAGGATGACATAAAATCATGCCTTATGATCAATATAAATATCCTTTAACAAAGGGACTAAATATATAATTGATGTATAGGTTATGATCACGTATCATTCATTTAATTTGGATAATCATAACGTCGTACTAGAGGGTACTTACGATTTATAAACATGAAGTTTATTGCCAATATTAAATGAACTGACTTGGTTGGACACAGAAAATCAAAAGGAAGGTGAAGAGGTGTGAGCATTAGATGCTATAAATAGATGAAGGGTTTGTCTGATTAGGTCAGTAGATTCAGATCATACCCTAGCCGCCTAGTGAGAGAGAGAGAGAGAAACCGGATCTAGTAATCTCGGTTTCTCCTCCAACGAGTTAGTCGCGTGTGGATACGTATAGAGGGAAGTGCCGGACTCGTAGCGCCTTTCGTGATCAGATCCGCAAGAGACACAGGGAGATCGTTTGGAGACGAATTGAGAAACCCTAAAATCGGATTAGCCGAATCCGAGATATGAATAAGATTTATTTTATAATTTGATTGATAATACACGGATCCTCGGTTAGAAAACGGGTAAAATTTTAATTTCGCTGTGCATATCAGATTGCACGTTTCCTTCCATCAAGAACGACCCTTGCGAATTTTCCGTTATTTTGTTCTCCCATATCAAAAGGATTCTCGTGTTTCATAATTTTTTTTGGTTCTTTCTCCTGGGTTTTATGTTAGATCTAGAATTAATAATTGCCGTGATACTCTAAAATAATAATTCACTAGATATTGTAATAAAAACATTCATTCTTGTCAAGTTTTTGAGAATCTAATCCATCCTGTATTTATTTTTGAATAGAATTTGAACCAAGAAGATCATATTTGTGGAATACGATTCACTTGAAAGATGCCTTGATGGTTAGATGGTAGACATGTGAGACTGAAAATCTCGTACGAAAGAGCATGGGGGTTCGAGTCCTCTTCAGGGCATAATATTGAGAATGCTCATGCATTGAATGAGCATTCCCAATAACTGATTTCAGATCTCCACAAAAATCCTTCCATTATGAATATAGAACTTGAATTATTCTTCTTCCAGTTCCGGAAGAATAGTTCAGAAAATAGATTAATTCTTTATTCCTTATTGCTTTCGTAAGACTGAATATTTTTAGGTGAAGAGTACATATTATGAATCAACTGATTGATTTCATTTGCAAAAAATATTATAGAAGAAATAAAATAATAAAGTGATTTAGGAGATCAGAATGATCGATCATTGCAATTCTTGATTTATAAAATAGATCAAGATTTCCTTATTAAGAATAAGGAATCAGCGGGTCCTTTCCGCCCAAATCATACAAAAGAGGGAGGACAAGGACCCGCTAAGTTCTTACTCTTGAATGTCTACAATAAGGCCCATCCAAGTACTAGAGAGATGAATCCAACCCAGAATATGAACCATAAAAGAAAACACCTATTAAACTAATCACAAGTGTACCAGCTACATCACCTATCAGCCAAAGAGGAATCCTTCCAGTAGTATCGGCCATTTTCTCTACTTTCCTCCACATTTCATCAAGTGGTCATGCTCGAGACAAGAGCAGTCATGGATAATAAAGAGGATGGTATCTTTCCAAACGGGATAACAGAATTTTGATTATTGTTTTTTATCAATTGAAGAAATAATTGAAAAATAAAACATCAAGTACAAAAATGAGTAATAAACCCCAGTATAGACTTGTACGATTCAATTCCACATTTTGTTCATCCGGGTTTGATTGTGTCATAGTTCTCTAATGAAAATGAGGTTTATCGTTGGATGAACTGCATTGCTGATATTGATCCTAAAAAAGAAACGCCGTGCTACCTTCCTCACCGCAGGGAGTCTCTTAACTAGCCCCATGAAACGTCTGAAATAGGAAACCCTTTGTGTTATGTAGAAGTCTTCCTACACAGGGGCGGAGAGAGGTAGGGGCTAAAAGGGGGCCGGGCCCCCCCCAACATTTCAAAACATGTGTATATATGTATATGATATATGCTTTAAATAATCTATCCATTCTCGACCTTTTTTTTTGATACCATTATTTCCCAAAATAAATCAATACTTGCCAGTGGAATCAATACTTCCCAAAATAAATCAATACTTGTTCTTTAGGAAAAAAAACCGGAGATAATTACATATTAGTAACGGTTTTTCCTAAAGAACCGTTACTGTAATTGTAAAAAAAAAAATCTATATATGCATATTTGTAACGGTTTTTTAATAAAAACCGTTACTAATTAAATATTATTAACGGTTTTTCCTTAAGAACCGTTATGCAATTGTAAAAAAATCTATTTATGCATATTTGTAACGGTTCTTTCATAAAAACCGTTACTAATTACATATTAGTAACGATTTTTTTCCTAAAGAACCGTTACGAAATTGTTAAAAAAAATGTATTTATGCATATTTGTAGCGGTTCTTTAATAAAAACCGTTACTAATTACATATTAGTAACTGTTCTTATTAAAGAACCGTTACAAATATGCATAAATACATTTTTTTTTTCACTCGTAACGGTTCTTTAGGAAAAAACCGTTACTAATATGTAATAAGTAACGGTTTTTATGAAAGAACCGTTACAAATATGCATAAATAGATTTTTTTTTACATTCTCGTAACGGTTCTTCAGAAAAACCGTTACTAATATTTAATTAGTAACGGTGTTTATTAAAGAACCGTTACAAATATGCATATATAGATTTTTTTGGGAAATAATGGTATTAAAAAAAAAAGTCTATTGGTTTTAACACTTCCGGTTTCAACGGCAACGACAGAACGTGCTTTTTCGGCAATGAAAATCGTGAAAACGAGACTCCGTAATAAAATGGAGGATGATTTTTTAACGAACTATTTGATTGTGTATATTGAGAAAGAAATAGCTGAAACTTTTTCACGGACAAAATAATTGATGATTTTGATCTAATGCAACAACGACGGGTTCCTCTACACATTAAATAAATATATTATGTCGAAATAATACTTTTAGATGATATATTTTTGTTTATGTTAACCGTAAGTTGACGGTATTATAACTTTTGTTCTATTATGTGATAATGTGATATTATTAAATTATAATAGTAAATTATATTGTTCTGATGTTTGTTTTATTTCGGGCCCCCCCAATATAAATTCCTGGCTCCGCCCCTGTTCCTACACCTCCTTTCGGTAGTTGCCGTACTTATTTCTCCTAATGCAAGGATCTCTCACTTGGACTTGCACAGAGGGAATGCCACTAACCCTCCCAAAGCAGGTGGTTCATCGATTCCTAAAATATGGCACAATCCCCGAGGTACCACGGTTATTTTCGTGCTTGCAGGCAAGCCAAGTTTCATATGTGTCGATCAGAATGGTAGGCTTCATTTCTCGGTCCTTAACCCATTAACCTATATACTCGAGTTTTATCTCGAGATGAAATATCACACACAGATAAAATACTAAGTACAAGATTCAGTTAGACACAACACAAATAGAGTTGAAAAGATTTCGATATACTAATAAACTCTAACTAAAAAATAATTTATTTACAAGAATTCATAACTAAACACAAAACAAATAAACAAGATACAACCCTATTCATTGTTCCTCTCTCTGAACAATAATCTGATATAAAGCAATGCGACCCTCTGACCGGCGCTAAATCTCCTCTTTTATAGTTGGGGACCTGTTCCCCAAAGTGGGAAAAATAAATTTTTCCTTTTTTGTTATGATTAAAACTCAATCTAATCTTATGAAGACTAATTCTAATAAAAAGATATATTCACTCCGGAGTTGTTCATCAACGAACAGAATAATAGAATTACGGAATAAGAAATAACCAACTATTCTATTTTATTCCAAACGTGTTCGGCAAGATAAATTTTTAAATAAAGGAATACTAATTAAATTATTATTTTTTATTGAAGAAAAAAAGAGAGAGAAAGAAAGAAACCGCTCTATTCCATCTAACTGCATAATCAATTTCTAATATGGAATAATTTTTCCATCCTTTAATCCACTTTATTCCACTTATGTTCAGCGGAATACATTTTTTTATTCCGTTTTATTCTGAAAAGCTCTATTCCACCTCTACCGGGGCACTCTATGAAGTCTTGCTAAAATAAGTTCCTTCCGATCTGCATATTGGGATACAGTGATAATTAAGCACCAAAATTTGCAGTGTGCGTTGTCAGTAGTGACAACCACGGTCGCGGGTGCTCCTTTGCCATAGTCGCATCTAAGGAGACCAGGGCCTAGTTGCCAATTGCCATGATCCAAACTCCATTTTATGGTTCCCTTCCAAATAGCTCTAAAAGCTCTTTTTTTAACTCCATTTTGACTCTCAATTGCGTCTTTACAGCAAATAACAACAAATATAAGCAGTATCTTTTTTTTTATAATAAAATATATACAAAAGCAATAAAAAGTACTGAAAATTAGTTTTTCTAATTGATAGATATGAATCTGGCCGATTAAGATCAAATTTTTTTATTCCAAACTCCGAAAGTTCGAAATTAATTTTTCAGATTTTTCTTGTTGATTTGATATGAAAATGATTCGAACTCTATCAGTTCCGAATAGAAAAATATAAAAAAACACTTACAAATTCCACAAATGCTATTTTTATATATTTAAATATAGAATGATTATTTTGACGAAATCTTTTTTTTATAAGGGCAATTTACAAAAGAACTCCCAAGAATATAAGGTTCTAAAACTGCAAAACAAAAAAATTCTTTACATATTGTTATAAATATAATTAATGTGGATGTCTATTATTTGACTCCTAAGCAACGATAAATTAGGAAAGCTTGTAAGAATGAAATGAGATGTGTCATGATATTTACTACTGTATTTTTTATTATATTTAGGTTATATTTTATATGATTGTTTCCATAATTATAATTCGGAATCGGGTGAGGGATTTTCTTAGCCGCCACTCAATTCCCTACTATATAAAGATGACAATAGTTATTGTATTATTCAATCCCACAATTTAATACAGTTCTCTCATTCTAATTCTTTGTTTTATTGTTCTTTACTTTTTGACATGTATAATGTTTTGGTTTTTCAGTATTTTTTTATATAGAAGTGCTCTTTAAGTTTATTCGAATGAAATAAAAAATTGGAAAAGCATTGGGATCATCAACTTAAATATTACCTAAATAACTTCTTACCATATTTTTATACATTTTCAGTTTTACATTAAATATTTATATAAAAGTAATTGAAAAATGTACATTTTATATATCAATACACCTTCAAAATTTATAACTTATTTTGACTCCAATTACAAATAAATTCTGATTTTTTTATTAAAAAGACAAATTGAAAATCAGCGGTTCATTGCCATGAGGATTCGTACTTCCAAATAATCTTGTGGATCTTATTGAAGAATTATTAGGTGTTTACAGAAACTTGGTAAAAAAAATTAGTTGAAGAATTGTCACATCACGTGTAATATAGTTTTGTACATAGTATAATTATATGCATATATTGTATGTAGTAGAATTAATAAATAAAATAATATAATTATGGAATATATAAAAAAAAGTATTATGTATGTTTGCTGAAAGGTACTTATGATTCATGCCTCATATTAGTCTTGGTAACTTTGCTATGGACCCTCAATTATTAGTAAATTTTTGACCCATAAACATTTTCTTGGTCTATCTCTGAGCCATTAACTGCATTAAGGCATATTAGGTATCAAACTTTTTTTGTTCATTTTTAACCTCTTCTCTCAACTGTTGATTTTATTCATTTCTCCAATTTCAATACCTGAAGCACTTATGTGTCCGTAATTAAATTTGAAACATAAGGGACCCCATGAACTTTTTAAAATAAAATATAACTGCACATCATGTATTTAACAATGAAATTTCATTAGTTAACATTCATGAATTTTATAAAAAAAAAAATGAAATAACAAGATTAAATTTAATGTAGAATTTGCATAACGTGAACAATTATTTAATATGAAAAAAATATTTTACTATTTTATTGTTTCTTTTTATGAAATTCATATAAGGAATAATATTTTATTCACTTAATATATTTTAATATGATGTGTATATATATATTTTTTACAAATGTGACAAATCGTGGCCTATGTTTCAAAGTTAAGAGAAACCTAAGATATTAATTATTTAGAGTTAAAAAAGGACAAAACGACAGCAAAAATATGGATTGATTTAATAGTTGGAGGGTGAAAAAATGGGCAACAATATTAATGGGCAAAAAAATAAAATATATACAATAACTCGATAACTGAGTGGACAAATTCATATTTCCCTTTATTATATATAAAAATATTTTCTCAACAAAAAATTTATACATATAAACATGTACATGTGTATCACGAAGATATGACTATGTGGTGGATAATTAAATCATCTCCCTTTCAAATCTGCATTATTGTCCTCTTTGTTTCAAGGGGTCCAAAAGAAAGCTGGATAGACCGGATCTACCCAAAAATCTCGTACGTCTCTCTTGTTATAAAAACCAACTGGAACCCATATTCATCTCTCTCATCAATTATCAATGGATGTCTTCATTTCTTCTCCATTAGTCCAGTTCATTGTGATTAACAAGCTTTCAAGGTTACATATCATATTAGTTCCTCAATTTCTTCTATTTTTCTGAAAAAATGTTCCCAATTAAACCTTAACCAGATTTTGCTAAATATTTCAGGCTCATGAAAAACTTGTACTCCTGATCAATTTTTAAAGAAAAGAAGACTAAAATAATAAACGAAGCAAAGATGGCGTTTCTTTCATTATTTCTCGTGGCATCATTGCCAGTTATACAAGTTTTGCTTCTCGGACTTCTTGGTGCTTTTCTTGCAACGGGATATGGAAACGTTTTAACGCCCAGTGCACGAAAAGATATAAACAAGGTAATTCTTTTTCATTTTTGGATTCTAATAATTTTTATCAATTTTATATAAAGAAATTTATGTAATATAGTTTCCCTTCCTTTAGGTTGTTTATGCAGTCTTTACACCGGCCCTAATATTTTCGAATCTTGCCAAAACCGTCACATGGAATGATGTTATCTCATGGTAAATTTTTTCAAGGAACTCCCTATAAGAAATATCAGAATAAGGATTAGAAAAATTAAAATTTACATCCGCCTAGCATTATAGTGTCAGTGAGATTTCTTAGTATGATTAAATCAGAGAAATCTGGTGGTTTAGCCAAATTAATAAAAGAATCTTGTAATTAATTTCAAATTAGGTGGTTTATGCCGGTAAATATTGGAATTATATTCTTAATTGGAGGATTAATAGGATGGCTAGCTGTGCTGATCTTGAATCCACCAAAACATCTCAGAGGCCTCATCATTGCCTCATGCTCTGCTGGTATATATCATCAAACATTTTTTTTCCAAAACAAGATAATTTATTTGATTTTTATGTATGTTAAGATCAATATATAATTTGTAATTGGGTTTTGACTCATGTTTTTAGGGAACTTGGGAAATTTGTTAGTCATAATAGTTCCTGCGGTTTGTGATGAAGATGGAAATCTATTTGGTAGTGATAAGAGCATTTGTCGTGCAAGAGGATTATCTTATGCATCTTTCTCTATGGCGGTAAATAATTTTTTTTATTGAATGGTGGTAAATATATAATTAACAGAGTTAATTGTACTTTCAGCAAAGAGATTATCAATTTATTATAATCTAGTACAAACATATACCAGGATCCAGAGTTCATCCAGAGTTACGAAACCAACACTAACAAAATTAAAAAGTACAGGGCAAAGTTTCGGAAACCATTAAATAATAATTATAATCTATGAACTAAATACACATTCTCGCGTAAAAAGAAGCAAACAAAATGGAAAATGAAAAATTAATTTCAAAAGGTCTAAATGCAGCTTGGAGGTTTCTACATTTGGACGCACACTTATAGTCTAATGAAGAGAACAGCCAAGTTGTATCGTAGAATGCAACTGATAAAGAATGCGACGGCAATTGAGCAGAGGAATTCATTTTCATCTGAGAGAAATGAAGAACCAGTTGATCAAGAGGCTCCTCTTTCGGAACCTGAAAAATCATTTGACGAGAAGGTTCCACACCATCTAGTAAGTTTTAAGTTCAATTTGCAAATTTGGGGAAAACTGCCCTTGAAGTATCTTTATTTTTTTGAATAGTGTCCATTAACATATCAGCGAGAATCTGTCAATTCAATCTTGAATTTTCTTGAACTTTTTTATTTATTGAAATTTAAACAAATTATGATGAGATGACATGTAAAATAATTATTGAAAAGGATGTAAGAATGTCTCTTTCATGACCAATTGAAACGAAACAAATTAGAAACCGCCAAAAAGAGAACCTCCAACAGAACCACAAAAAATTACATACCCTTACGTGGTATTTTTGCATTAAATGCAGGAATTGCCTCTACTATCAAGTGGTTTATTGAGTGGCAGCAGGAGAAGTATATGGGAAAGATTGAAAGAAGCCTCTCACCAAATTGTTGAAGAATTATTAGCCCCACCCACTGTATCAGCGGTAAATAAATTCCCATTAATACCATTTACTGGTACCAATAGATAACAAGTATCTCATTATGTATCTAACTATGCCCATAACTTTTATGACAAATACCGGTAGCAATAGATAACAATTATGTCATTATGTAATTAACTATGCCTATAACTGTTGTGATAAATAGAGAAATTTTGATATTAATTATAGCAAATCAACATACCCGATAACTCAAGAAGAAAACAAAAAGGATATGATCGACTAGGTAACAGTACTCTACTGATATTTAAGATTGTCTTTAGTAATATAGCAATAGTATACTAATTTTCAGACGTTTTATAGATTGTCGGGTTCATAATTGGTACAATACCATGGCTGAAATTCCTAATTATTGGAGATAATGCTCCTTTAAGGGTCATACAGGATTCCATCAAGCTTTTAGGGTGAGCTAAAGTTCTTTTTTTGAAATTGAGCTAAAATTTATTTGGAAAAAAAAAAAATCAAAGAGAAGAAAGTGTATATTTCCCTGGTTTATCACTATATTTAGTATCTTTTTTTATCACGCTGATGCAGAGATGGAACAATACCATGCATTACACTCATCCTAGGAGGTAACCTCGTACAAGGTACGTTTAATAACCAATTTCTCTTTCTTTGAATTTGTTATCATTAACAACTGTAACAACCAAAAAAAATAATTGGTAACAACAAATTATAATTTTTTATTTTGTTCTTTTCTCTAATCTATTCTGCTAAATATGAACAGGCCTGAGAAAATCGGTAATAAACCCAATGACAGTCATATCAATCATGATTGTGCGATATATAATCCTTCCTGTAATTGGAATTGGAGTTGTAAAGTTAGCATACCAAGTAGGTTTCTTGCCTCAAGATCCATTGTACCATTACGTTCTCATGGTACAATTCGCCCTACCACCCGCTATGAACATCGGTAAGTAACCTTAACTTTAATTGTAAATTTTTTACCATGCAATTAAACATCATTTGAATTTTAAATTTAGGCTCTGAATATTGAATTGAAACATCGTTAGTAGTTCTCAAGTTCCATTGAGATTTTTTTTTATGCAAATATCCAATGAAATGAAACATAATTTGATTAGGGATTTGGTACCGAAAACTGAATTGCAGGTACGATGGCGCAACTATTTGATATTGCTCAAGAGGAATGCTCTGTGATTTTTCTGTGGACCTATTTGGTTGCAGCAATTTCACTTACAATTTGGTCGACAATCTTCATGTGGGTTTTATCTTAAACAAGATTATAAATATATATACAAATAATTTGAACGTATATAATTTTTTCTTTATTTATCGTTATGTGGAAGGTGTTTTATTTATTTGTATGCATGTTCTACAAGGTTTTGGTTTCTTAGGTAATTCATGTGTAACCAATAGAATCTTACAAAGATCCACAGAACAAAAAATGCTCCTAATTAACTATGGTTTTATTTGCTCATATACACGGAGTAAACCGTGATAAGACGCATCTTCACACGGTTTTGAGACAGTGGTAGAACTGTCACATCTCCATCCGTGATAAGCAATTATATATACGGCTTCGATCGCATTGATAAATCTACCACGATTTTTGAACACGTCCAAAACCATATTTACACACGAGCACTTAATACGATTCAATTTTAACCGCAAGAATATTTACACGGTTGAAACCAAAGTTACATATAGTTTAATAACCCATTTCTTAACACTGTTAAACTCATGATTATGCTTATTTTATATTTAAAATTTATATATTAACTAGAGCTGGCAAACATGGCCTGAACCCAAAAGACCCGTCCGACCCGTCTGAAGTCCGACCCAGCCTGATTCGAAAATTTTGAAAAAGTCAACTGGCTCGAACCCGCCCGATCTGGAACTTACGAACCCGAACCCGAACCCGAAGAAATTGTTGTTTGATGGCCTCTCTTGCCCGACCCAGCATAAACCAAGATCCGAATTGACCCGATATAACCCGTAACCCGAGAACCCAGACCCGATAAACCAAGATCCGAATTGACCCGAACCCAAATCGGACCGATTTTAAAACAACCCGAAACCCGAATATAACCTGAAAATAATTTAATCTGACTAAGACTTCAAAATAATAAATATCATAACATAGATTCAACTAAGATTACCAACAACAAATTATAAATATATCATAATATAGATTCAACTAAGATTACCAACAACAAATAAAAAATATGTCATAACATAGATTCAACTAAATTCAACAAAATATCACTTGCGAAATAAAAAAATAATAAATAGTTTGAATTTCTAAAATAGCCAAGACAGGTCATGGCAATGATTTCCATGATGCCTTCTTTAATATTTTCTTTTGCTTATGCATAGTCTAACCATGAATTCGGGAATCGAAAAGACAGAGAAGAAAGTTCTAAATTTTTTACGAATTCAAGTAATTTTTCTAAATAAATGAAAATAAAATTTATAAATTGATTACTCATAACTTAGTAAAAGTTATGA
>JAJHPC010000017.1:132001-142001 GCA_024447665.1 Juncus inflexus
AAATTTTTGTTTGCTTTTAAATAATTTCGTATTTACTAGTATTCTTTACGAGAAATCTAGCCGAGTTTTTTAGCATGAAACGAGCGAACAAACGCAAGAAACATGAGTTCTAGCGGCAAACAAAGATTGTGGAGAAATATCTTAAAATGAATACAAATTTTGGTTTGTATTTGAATAATTTAGTATTCACCATCATTTTTTACGAAAAATCTAGCCGAGTTTTTTTCTCATGTAACGAGCGTACAAAAGCACGAAACATGAGTTTCAGGGGCAAACAAGGATTGTGGAGAAATATTTTAAAATGAATACAAACTTTGGTTTGCATTTGAATAATTTAGTATTTACTATCATTCTTTACGAAAAATCTTGCTTGAGTTTTTTAGCATGAAAACAAATAACAAACGCAAGAAACATGAGTTTTAGGGGATAAACAAAGATCGTGGAGAAATATTTTAAATTGAATACAAATTTTGGTTTGCTTTTAAATAATTTCGTATTTACTAGTATTCTTTACGAGAAATCTAGCCGAGTTTTTTAGCATGAAACGAGCGAACAAACGCAAGAAACATGAGTTCTAGCGGCAAACAAAGATTGTGGAGAAATATCTTAAAATGAATACAAATTTTGGTTTGTATTTGAATAATTTAGTATTTACTATCATTCTTTTCGAAAAATTAATCTGATTCTTTTTTAATGAAACGAGAGAACAAACGCACGTTACATTAGTTTCAGGGGCAAACAAAGATTGTGGAGAAATATTTTTAAATGAATACAAATTTTGGTTTGCATTTATATAATTTAGAATTTACTAGCATTCTTTACGAAAAATCTAGCCGAGTCTTTTTAATGAAACGAGCGATCAAACGGACGAAACATGAGTTTTAGTGGCAAACAAATATTGGGAAGATATATCTTAAAATGAATACCAATTTTGGTTTGTATTTGAATAATTTAGTATTCACCATCATTTTTAACGAAAAATCTAGCCGAGTTTTTTCTCATGTAACGAGCGTACAAACGCACGAAACATGAGTTTTAGGGGCAAACAAGGATTGTGGAGAAATATTTTAAAATGAATACAAACTTTGGTTTGCATTTGAATAATTTAGTATTTACTATCATTCTTTACGAAAAATCTTGCTGAGTTTTTTAGCATGAAACCAGCGAACAAACGCAAGAAACATGAGTTTTAGGGGTAAACAAAGATCGTGGAGAAATATTTTAAATTGAATACAAATTTTGGTTTGCTTTTAAATAATTTCGTATTTACTAGTATTCTTTACGAGAAATCTAGCCGATTTTTTAGCATGAAACGAGCGAACAAACGCAAGAAACATGAGTTCTAGCGGCAAACAAAGATTGTGGAGAAATATCTTAAAATGAATACAAATTTTGGTTTGTATTTGAATAATTTAGTATTTACTATCATTCTTTTCGAAAAATCTAATCGATTCTCGATTCTTTTTTAATGAAACGAGAGAACAAACGCACGTTACATTAGTTTCAGGGGCAAACAAAGATTGTGGAGAAATATTTTTAAATGAATACAAATTTTGGTTTGCATTTATATAATTTAGAATTTACTAGAATTCTTTACGAAAAATCTAGCCGAGTCTTTTTAATGAAACGAGCGATCAAACGGACGAAACATGAGTTTTAGTGGCAAACAAATATTGGGAAGATATATCTTAAAATGAATACCAATTTTGGTTTGTATTTGAATAATTTAGTATTCACCATCATTTTTAACGAAAAATCTAGCCGAGTTTTTTTCTCATGTAACGAGCGTACAAACGCACGAAACATGAGTTTCTGGGGCAAACAAGGATTGTGGAGAAATATTTTAAAATGAATACAAACTTTGGTTTGCATTTGAATAATTTAGTATTTACTATCATTCTTTACGAAAAATCTTGCTTGAGTTTTTTAGCATGAAACCAAAGCGAACAAACGCAAGAAACATGAGTTTTAGGGATAAACAAAGATCGTGGAGAAATATATTAAATTGAATACAAATTTTGGTTTGCTTTTAAATAATTTCGTATTTACTAGTATTCTTTACGAGAAATCTAGCCGAGTTTTTTAGCATGAAACGAGCGAACAAACGCAAGAAACATGAGTTCTAGCGGCAAACAAAGATTGTGGAGAAATATCTTAAAATGAATACAAATTTTGGTTTGTATTTGAATAATTTAGTATTTACTATCATTCTTTTCGAAAAATTAATCTGATTCTTTTTTAATGAAACGAGAGAACAAACGCACGTTACATTAGTTTCAGGGGCAAACAAAGATTGTGGAGAAATATTTTTAAATGAATACAAATTTTGGTTTGCATTTATATAATTTAGAATTTACTAGAATTCTTTACGAAAAATCTAGCCGAGTCTTTTTAATGAAACGAGCGATCAAACGGACGAAACATGAGTTTTAGTGGCAAACAAATATTGGGAAGATATATTTTAAAATGAATACCAATTTTGGTTTGTATTTGAATAATTTAGTATTCACCATCATTTTTAACGAAAAATCTAGCCGAGTTTTTTTCTCATGTAACGAGCGTACAAACGCACGAAACATGAGTTTTAGGGGCAAACAAGGATTGTGGAGAAATATTTTAAAATGAATACAAACTTTGGTTTGCATTTGAATAATTTAGTATTTACTATCATTCTTTACGAAAAATCTTGTTTGAGTTTTTTAGCATGAAACCAAGCGAACAAACGCAAGAAACATAAGTTTTAGGGATAAACAAAGATCGTGGAGAAATATATTAAATTGAATACAAATTTTGGTTTGCTTTTAAATAATTTCGTATTTACTAGTATTCTTTACGAGAAATCTAGCCGAGTTTTTTAGCATGAAACGAGCGAACAAACGCAAGAAACATGAGTTCTAGCGGCAAACAAAGATTGTGGAGAAATATCTTAAAATGAATACAAATTTTGGTTTGTATTTGAATAATTTAGTATTTACTATCATTCTTTTTGAAAAATCTATTCGATTCTTTTTTAATGAAACGAGAGAACAAACGCACGTTACATTAGTTTCAGGGGCAAACAAAGATTGTGGAGAAATATTTTTAAATGAATACAAATTTTGGTTTGCATTTATATAATTTAGAATTTACTAGAATTCTTTACGAAAAATCTAGCCGAGTCTTTTTAATGAAACGAGCGATCAAACGGACGAAACATGAGTTTTAGTGGCAAACAAATATTGTGAAGATATATCTTAAAATGAATACCAATTTTGGTTTGTATTTGAATAATTTAGTATTCACCATCATTTTTTACGAAAAATCTAGCCGAGTTTTTTTCTCATGTAACGAGCGTACAAACGCACGAAACATGAGTTTTTAGGGGCAAACAAGGATTGTGGAGAAATATTTTAAAATGAATACAAACTTTGGTTTGCATTTGAATAATATTTAGTATTTACTATCATTCTTTACGAAAAATCTTGCCGATTTTTTTTTAGCATGAAACCAAGCGAACAAACGCAAGAAACATGAGTTTTAGGGGTAAACAAAGATCGTGGAGAAATATTTTAAATTGAATACAAATTTTGGTTTGCTTTTAAATAATTTCGTATTTACTAGTATTCTTTACGAGAAATCTAGCCGAGTTTTTTAGCATGAAACGAGCGAACAAACGCAAGAAACATGAGTTCTAGCGTCAAATAAAGATTGTGGAGAAATATCTTAAAATGAATACAAATTTTGGTTTGTATTTGAATAATTTAGTATTCACCATCATTTTTTACGAAAAATCTAATCGATTCTTTTTTAATGAAACGAGCGAACAAACGCACGTTACATTAGTTTCAGGGGCAAACAAAGATTGTGGAGAAATATTTTTAAATGAATACAAATTTTGGTTTGCATTTAAATAATTTAGAATTTACTAGCATTCTTTACGAAAAATCTAGCCGAGTTTTTTTAATGAAACGAGCGATCAAACGGACGAAACATGAGTTTTAGTGGCAAACAAATATTGTGAAGATATATCTTAAAATGAATACAAATTTTGGTTTGTATTTGAATAATTTAGTATTCACCATCATTTTTTACGAAAAATCTAGCCGAGTTTTTTTCTCATGTAACGAGCGTACAAACGCACGAAACATGAGTTTCTAGCGGCAAACAAGGATTGTGGAGAAATATTTTAAAATGAATACAAACTTTGGTTTGCATTTGAATAATTTAGTATTTACTATCATTCTTTACGAAAAAAAAATCTTGATTTATTTTTAGCATGAAACCAGCGAACAAACGCAAGAAACATGAGTTTTAGGGGTAAACAAAGATCGTGGAGAAATATTTTAAATTGAATACAAATTTTTGTTTGCTTTTAAATAATTTCGTATTTACTAGTATTCTTTACGAGAAATCTAGCCGAGTTTTTTAGCATGAAACGAGCGAACAAACGCAAGAAACATGAGTTCTAGCGGCAAACAAAGATTGTGGAGAAATATCTTAAAATGAATACAAATTTTGGTTTGTATTTGAATAATTTAGTATTTACTATCATTCTTTTCGAAAAATCTATCTGATTCTTTTTTAATGAAACGAGCGAACAAACGCACGTTACATTAGTTTCAGGGGCAAACAAAGATTGTGGAGAAATATTTTTAAATGAATACAAATTTTGGTTTGCATTTGGAGAAATATTTTTAAAATGAATACAAATTTTGGTTTTGCATTTAAATAATTTAGATTTTACTATGAATCAATTCTTTACGAAAAATCTAGCCGAGACTTTTTAATGAAACGAGCGATCAAACGAACGAAACATGAGTTTTAGTGGCAAACAAATATTGTGAAGATATATCTTAAAATGAATACAAATTTTGGTTTGTATTTGAATAATTTAGTATTCACCATCATTTTTTACGAAAAATCTAGCCGAGTTTTTTTCTCATGTAACGAGCGTACAAACGAACGAAACATGAGTTTCAGGGGCAAACAAGGATTGTGGAGAAATATTTTAAAATGAATACAAACTTTGATTTGCTTTTGAACAATTTAGTATTTACTATCATTCTTTACGAAAAATCTTGCTGAGTTTTTTAGCATGAAACCAGCGAACAAACGCAAGAAAGATGAGTTTTATGCGTAAACAAAGATCGTGGAGAAATATATTAAATTGAATACATATTTTGGTTTGCTTTTAAATAATTTCGTATTTACTAGTATTCTTTACGAGAAATCTAGCCGAGTTTTTTAGCATGAAACGAGCGAACAAACGCAAGAAACATGAGTTCTAGCGGCAAACAAAGATTGTGGAGAAATATCTTAAAATGAATACAAATTTTGGTTTGTATTTGAATAATTTAGTATTTACTATCATTCTTTTCGAAAAATTAATCTTGATTCTTTTTTAATGAAACGAGAGAACAAACGCACGTTACATTGGTTTCGGGGGCAAACAAAGATTGTGGAGAAATATTTTTAAATGAATACAAATTTTGGTTTGCATTTATATAATTTAGAATTTACTAGAATTCTTTACGAAAAATCTAGCCGAGTCTTTTTAATGAAACGAGCGATCAAACGGACGAAACATGAGTTTTAGTGGCAAACAAATATTGGGAAGATATATCTTAAAATGAATACCAATTTTGGTTTGTATTTGAATAATTTAGTATTCACCATCTTCATCATTTTTAACGAAAAATCTAGCCGAGTTTTTTTTCTCATGTAACGAGCGTAAAAACGAAACATGAGTTTCCGGGGGCAAACAAGGATTGTGGAGAAATATTTTAAAATGAATACAAACTTTGGTTTGCATTTGAATAATTTAGTATTTACTATCATTCTTTACGAAAAATCTTGCTGAGTTTTTTAGCATGAAACCAGCGAACAAACGCAAGAAACATGAGTTTTAGGGGTAAACAAAGATCGTGGAGAAATATTTTAAATTGAATACAAATTTTGGTTTGCTTTTAAATAATTTCGTATTTACTAGTATTCTTTACGAGAAATCTAGCCGAGTTTTTTAGCATGAAACGAGCGAACAAACGCAAGAAACATGAGTTCTAGCGGCAAACAAAGATTGTGGAGAAATATCTTAAAATGAATACAAATTTTGGTTTGTATTTGAATAATTTAGTATTTACTATCATTCTTTTCGAAAAATCAATCTGATTCTTTTTTAATGAAACGAGCGAACAAACGCACGTTACAGTTTATTTTTAGGGGCAAACAAAGATTGTGGAGAAATATTTTTAAATGAATACAAATTTTGGTTTGCATTTAAATAATTTAGATATTTACTAGCATTCTTTACGAAAAATCTGCGTGTTTTTTTAATGAAACGAGCGAACAAACGCACGAAACATTAGTTTCAGGGGCAAACAAAGATTGTGGAGAAATATTTTTAAATGAATACAAATTTTGGTTTGCATTTAAATAATTTAGAATTTACTATCATTCTTTACGAAAAATCTAGCCGAGTTTTTTTAGCAATGAAACGAGCGAACAAACGGACGAAACATGAGTTTTAGTGGCAAACAAATATTGTGGAAGATATATTTTAAAATGAATACAAATTTTGGTTTGTATTTGAATAATTTAGTATTCACCATCATTTTTAACGAAAAAATCTAGCCGAGTTTTTTTCTCATGTTTTTTTTTTTTTCTTAACGAGCGTACAAACGAACGAAACATGAGTTTTTAGGGGCAAACAAGGATTGTGGAGAAATATTTTAAAATGAATACAAACTTTGGTTTGCATTTGAATAATTTAGTATTTACTATCATTCTTTACGAAAAATCTTGTTGAGTTTTTTAGCATGAAACAAGCGAACAAACGCAAGAAACATGAGTTTTAGGGGTAAACAAAGATCGTGGAGAAATATTTTAAATTGAATACAAATTTTGGTTTGCTTTTAAATAATTTCGTATTTACTAGTATTCTTTACGAGAAATCTAGCCGAGTTTTTTAGCATGAAACGAGCGAACAAACGCAAGAAACATGAGTTCTAGCGGCAAACAAAGATTGTGGAGAAATATCTTAAAATGAATACAAATTTTGGTTTGTATTTGAATAATTTAGTATTTACTATCATTCTTTTCGAAAAATCAATCTGATTCTTTTTTAATGAAACGAGCGAACAAACGCACGTTACATTAGTTTCAGGGGCAAACAAAGATTGTGGAGAAATATTTTTAAATGAATACAAATTTTGGTTTGCATTTAAATAATTTAGAATTTACTAGCATTCTTTACGAAAAATCTAGCCGAGTCTTTTTAATGAAACGAGCGATCAAACGGACGAAACATGAGTTTTAGTGGCAAACAAATATTGTGAAGATATATCTTAAAATGAATACCAATTTTGGTTTGTATTTGAATAATTTAGTATTCACCATCATTTTTAACGAAAAATCTAGCCGATTTTTTTCTCATGTAACGAGCGTACAAACGCACGAAACATGAGTTTCAGGGGCAAACAAGGATTGTGGAGAAATATTTTAAAATGAATACAAACTTTGGTTTGCATTTGAATAATTTAGTATTTACTATCATTCTTTACGAAAAATCTTGCTGAGTTTTTTAGCATGAAACAAGCGAACAAACGCAAGAAACAAGAGTTTTAGGGGTAAACAAAGATCGTGGAGAAATATTTTAAATTGAATACAAATTTTGGTTTGCTTTTAAATAATTTCGTATTTACTAGTATTCTTTACGAGAAATCTAGCCGAGTTTTTTAGCATGAAACGAGCGAACAAACGCAAGAAACATGAGTTCTAGCGGCAAACAAAGATTGTGGAGAAATATCTTAAAATGAATACAAATTTTGGTTTGTATTTGAATAATTTAGTATTTACTATCATTCTTTTCGAAAAATCAATCTGATTCTTTTTTAATGAAACGAGCGAACAAACGCACGTTACATTAGTTTCAGGGGCAAACAAAGATTGTGGAGAAATATTTTTAAATGAATACAAATTTTGGTTTGCATTTAAATAATTTAGAATTTACTAGCATTCTTTACGAAAAATCTAGCCGAGTCTTTTTAATGAAACGAGCGATCAAACGGACGAAACATGAGTTTTAGTGGCAAACAAATATTGGTGAAGGTATATTTTTAAAATGAATACCAATTTTGGTTTGTATTTGAATAATTTAGTATTCACCATCATTTTTAACGAAAAATCTAGCCGTTTTTTTCTCATGTAACGAGCGTACAAACGCACGAAACATGAGTTTCTAGGGGCAAACAAGGATTGTGGAGAAATATTTTAAAATGAATACAAACTTTGGTTTGCATTTGAATAATTTAGTATTTACTATCATTCTTTACGAAAAATCTTCTTGAGTTTTTTAGCATGAAAAGCGAACTGAGTTTTAGGGCGTTTTAAATTGAATTTTTTAGCATGAAAACAAGCGAACAAACGCAAGAAACATGAGTTTTAGGGGTAAACAAAGATTGTGGAGAAATATTTTAAAATGAATACAAATTTTGGTTTGCTTTTAAATAATTTAGTATTTACTATCATTCTTTACGAAAAATCTAGCCGAGTTTTTTTAGCATGAAACGAGCGAACAAACGCAAGAAACATGAGTTTTAGCGGCAAACAAAGATTGTGGAGAAATATTTTAAAATGAATACAAATTTTGGTTTGTATTTGAATAATTTAGTATTTACTAGATTCTTATTTTTTACGAAAAATCTAGCCGATTTTTTTTACATGAAACGAGCGAACAAACGCACGAAACATGAGTTTTAGTGGCAAACAAATATTTGGAGAAGTATATTTTAAAATGAATACAAATTTTGGTTTTTTTATTTTTGGCAAACAAGGATTGTGGAGAAATATTTTTAAAATGAATACAAATTTTGGTTTGCATTTGAATAATTTAGTATTTACTATCATTCTTTACGAAAAATCTAGCCGATTTTTTTAGTTCGTTTTTTAGATGAAACGAGCGAACAAACGCACGAAGAAACATGAGTTTTAGGGGCAAACAAAGATCGTGGAGAAATATTTTAAAATGAATACAAATTTTGGTTTGCTTTTAAATAATTTAGTATTTACTAGTATTCTTTACGAGAAATCTAGCCGAGTTTTTTTAGCATGAAACGAGCGAACAAACGCAAGAAACATGAGTTTTAGCGGCAAACAAAGATTGTGGAGAAATATCTTAAAATGAATACAAATTTTGGTTTGTATTTGAATAATTTAGTATTTACTATCATTCTTTTCGAAAAATCTAATCTGATTCTTTTTTAATGAAACGAGAGAACAAACGCACGTTACATTAGTTTCAGGGGCAAACAAAGATTGTGGAGAAATATTTTTAAATGAATACAAATTTTGGTTTGCATTTAAATAATTTAGAATTTACTAGACTAGCATTCTTTACGAAAAATCTAGCCGAGTATTTTTAATGAAACGAGCGATCAAACCGACGAAACATGAGTTTTAGTGGCAAACAAATATTGGGAAGGTATATTTTAAAATGAATACAAATTTTGGTTTGTATTTGAATAATTTAGTATTCACCATCATTTTTAACGAAAAATCTAGCCGAGTTTTTTTCTCATGTAACGAGCGTACAAACGCACGAAACATGAGTTTCAGGGGCAAACAAGGATTGTGGAGAAATATTTTAAAATGAATACAAACTTTGGTTTGCATTTGAATAATTTAGTATTTACTATCATTCTTTACGAAAAATCTTGCTGAGTTTTTTAGCATGAAACCAGCGAACAAACGCAAGAAACATAAGTTTTAGGGATAAACAAAGATCGTGGAGAAATATATTAAATTGAATACAAATTTTGGTTTGCTTTTAAATAATTTCGTATTTACTAGTATTCTTTACGAGAAATCTAGCCGAGTTTTTTAGCATGAAACGAGCGAACAAACGCAAGAAACATGAGTTCTAGCGGCAAACAAAGATTGTGGAGAAATATCTTAAAATGAATACAAATTTTGGTTTGTATTTGAATAATTTAGTATTTACTATCATTCTTTTCTTTTGAAAAAT
>JAJHPC010000017.1:147001-157001 GCA_024447665.1 Juncus inflexus
TTGCCTCCTCCTGTAGAAAAGGCGTGATGAAATCCGAACCACGGGTGCCTTTTAAATTCGATATAGTTTTTATGATGAAGATTGGTAGTTGTGTTAGTATGTTGGCATGTTGGGTTTGTTGTGATTTTAGAGTTTGTGTGTATGTTGGAATGTTTGTTTTATTTTGTTGGGATTTTAGGGTTTGTTATGGATGGTTGTTAGGTTATGGATATTTTTGGTGGATGAATTGTTGTATGTATATTTCGGTTAGTTTATGAACGGTTGCTAGATATGTATAGTTTGGTGGATTATTTGGTAAGTTAATTGTTGAATAAAGTTTTTATTATATAATGAATTTTGAGAATATATATAAATGTAAACATGGTTTTAACGTGTATATATATTGCAATATTGTATATTATGTTACCACGGTTCTGACTGTTACCGTGTTAAGATGTTGTAATAAACACATAAATATCGTACTCACGGTTCACCTTGATAATTAAACCGTGATATTATAATCGTGTAAACACGGTTTAAACCACGAAAAGAAAATCATGTTACGTTTACACACACTTTCGAACCCATGTGTATAAATGTTTACTTTGGATGGAGATACCACGGTTCTATCACAGTTTCAAAACCGTGAGAAGATACATGTTACTACGGTTTGGACCATGTATATTAGCAAAAATAACCGTAGTTAGGAGCATTTTTTGTTGTAGTGCCTACACCAGCTATCAGAAACTTATTTCAAAATTACCCTACAAACTTCCAAAATATCCCATAAAAGAAAAGAAAACATATGAAACAGAGAAAATACTCTAAAATTCTGAAAGTCGCAATAAAAACCAAACGGGCCTAATTTCGGCTGGAAGTTGAGTGAAGAAATTTATTCAACGATTATTATGCCAAAGCAAACAGGCCTAATTGAGTTATTGGGCCGTTCCGATCCACGTTAAACAATCTTCTGCTTCTCTTTGTTTGGACAAGCGATAAGCATCTGAAATCATCTTTCATCTATAGACTCTCTCGTTTTACTCTGCATCAGCCATGGCTGCCATCTCAAGTCCGACCGTTGCTTCTTTCGGTAATGTTCTTATTACCTTTTTTTTTATAAACAAAATCTCTGATCTAAATGCTTAATTTGTACAATTTGCCTTTATGCCTCCAATTGGATAAACGGTGAGTAATAATGGTTTGGTGGTTCACTTATATTTTCTAGAGTCTAATTAATTGAGATTGTCCTATGAGTAAGAGAATGAACTTTGAGTTTGAGCTGGGGTTGGATTATAATTTTCTTGTTTTCAACTTTTCAAGCTCTCATCTTCCCTGTGATTATTTTTAAAGCCGATTGGAAGTAAAATTGAGTCAGTGTTCTATATTTGGGCTTAAATCCATGCTTTATTAGATAGTGAACTCTTGATTTTCCGTTTTGAAGCCAATTGAGATTGCTCAGCCAACAAAGGAGTTTAGCTTGGATCCACTTGTTCATTCTATGTTAATCAGATCGTTTAATTATATAAGGATAATGATTTAAGTTCAGTGCATCTTTTTGTATACATAATATGCTGTCTCATTTTGATATTATTGTATCTTTTGCTTAGAATGGAATACCAATTTGTATTTAATGTACCATTTGCAACTATTATCCCATTCATGTGTACAATACAAGTTAAGCATATTGATAAAGTCTATGTTCAAAAATGTATAATATCAGACCAATAACAATCCTATTATATGAACTTTAATGTCTTTATATTTGTATATTTGATCATTTAGAGCCAGTACATGTAATATTATAAGAAAGGGATTTATTTTTATTTTAATTCTTTGCATCAGGTGCTTCAACAACCCTAGAGTATAATCCTCTAAAATGTGGGCCCAACACTGTATCATTCAGCTCAAAAGGAAAAGCTGTGATTAAAAAGCGAGTCACTATTCAAGCTTCCTATGGGTAATTAAATCATTAAAAAATTATTTCCATAGTCTAAAAAGGATTATGGAGTCATAGACTATCGGATATTTTTGATTGGAAGGTATTAAAGGGTATAGTCGTCATTTAAGATTAGTTTCAATTGCCTTTTTGGTTTTAATCTAAATGCCTCACATATGTTAAGATTGTTTTTGTCTAATGTTTAATTTGACCTTGTGAAACTGCTGTACTATTTTCTTAAATCTAGAAGCACCTTTCTTAGACAAAGGGGAAATTTCATATATGCCATTACAAAAACTTAAAATATCATATTTGCCATTCTAAAATTTGAAATATCATATTTTCCATTCCAAAACACAAAATCTATGAATAAACTGTCGGCTTTCTGTTAATCATGATATACTTTTAAAAAGACGAAAATACCCTTCTTTCCAGCTCTCCTTTACTAACAAATATCACTATTAACTTTTCTACCAAAACCCTCCTTCCTCTTCATAACAACTAAAAAAGATCATCTGATATTGAAATGAACTAGTTCTTGTTTTGAATATATTTATATCTCATGATATTCTTTCACCTAAAAGAAAAGAGAAATTGTTTTGGTTGCATGTACAGACCTAAATCATTGCAAGAGTGGAAGCGAGGGAAGGAGAGATCCTTTAATCAATCTGAGTTTTGGGGCATGATGGTAACTATGAGATTAGAACGTCTTTTTAACAGAAAAATGGATGGTTTTAAGTTGTGGGCAAATTTGATAGGTTTTATGTTTGGAATGGCAAATATGACATTAAGCTTAGGAATGATAATTATGGTATTTTAAGTTTTTGTAATGGCAAATATGAAATTTCCGCCAAAAATAATAACAATCTTTTAGATAATTAATTGCAATATTGAGATAACAAGCAATAATCCAATGACCAATTGGAACATGATGAACCAAAAGCGCAGTAATTATTAAAGTTAATATAACATTTTCTTGGGTGCTTTCACATGCAAGCATATTACATTTTTTTATTTCTTGTTTTTCTCTTGATAAATCTAATTATAAATTTTTGTTATGATAAATAAAGGGAATATGAAAGGCCAAATGTTGCAAGCGTATTTTTTAAAGGTTTCATGTTGGGTGGACTTCTTGTTGGAGCACTTGGTTGTATTTATGCACCTCAGGTATCCAATACCAAATTAAATTCTTCTTACTAGTAATTTTTCATCTTCACCCCTGTAAATCTCTAAATTGTCACGGCCCTGCAAAATCCGATGGGAAAAGTCAACTTTTGTCCCCTAATCTATTGCCCAATGATCTATCAAGTCCGTTGTCGTTAAATTTGTTCAATTAACTCCTTGATCTCTTTAGTTTTATTAAATCAAGCCCTTAAAAGAAAAACAACAAAAATCCAAAATAAGTAGAAATATTGTGTACATATATCCCACAAGGTTAGATATGTTTGTGTACCCAAACAAAACATAGTTAATATATATATTATATATATATATATATATATATATATATATATATATATATATGCGTGCAAAATCTCAGAATTCATGTATGACCCTGCAAAATATCATATATAACCCTAGTGGCGGATTTAGAGGGGGACCAACGGGGGCCATTTTGAAAATCTTATATTAGCCCTTAGTAATTTTAATTTAGAATTTGGTCCTTGGATCTTAATATTTGGCTCACTTATTGATGACAAGATAAGTTTGTTGAATGAATGGCTAAAATGTTAAGGTTATATATTGAAACAAAAAGCTACACAGAAAAATTGGTTGACACAATACACCACTTTTAATGCAATTGATTTTCTATGACCTTAAATTAAATAAGCATACAAATGGTACTGCTATTGTTAAATCAAGGCCTTTAGATTTGTATAGAATCTCCTCTTTTACTGCTTATTACATGAGCTGTATTGTAAGAGGAAAAACATAAGAGTTGTACTATTGTAATAAAATTTTAACTTAGCACTTGCGATCTTAAAAACTTAATAATCATGTCATATTTATTTCTTTCATATATCCTATATTCTTTTCATACAACATAACTATAAATATACTTTTCATTAGTTCGATAGTATTTTCTAATATTAATTATAGTTTTTATGATATGAAAGAATTGCACTTAAATTTTAACTTTTAACTTTTTCTAAAATGGATTACAATGTTTAACTATATCTTTTAAAGTCCTAATATTAGTTATATGTTAAATTCCAAATTATGATTCTTATATTTTTATTTTCCAGAACGTCAATCATAAAATTTTGCTATATATATATATATATATATATATATATTTTTTTTTTTAAATTACTATAGTCTGAATTAGCTTCGTACTGTATAACTGGAACGTGATTAAATACTAAGTTAAATTTCATGTAAACTTAGTATACAATATAAACTTTTAAATTGGGTCAAATAAAATGCTAGATAATCAAGTACCTATTTTGAAAAAATATGATACGCTAACAAAGAAATTTCTGGTTCTTCATTTACTTCAAAATGTTCCTAATTTCTTTTTTGAGAAAAGATTCCAGGTCTAGCCTGGAGATCTAGCAGTTATATTAATTAAATGTAAATTGTTCAGTCATCAACCAAATTGATGACAATGACAAAAACAAAACAGAAGAAAGTACTAAAAAGAAAAGAAAAGAAAAGAGAATAAGAAACATATGAAGTAAGAATAAAATAAACAGAAAAAATAAAGAAGGGATTTTGATCAAAGTGTTGATTGTTGTCTTGATGATTTCCACAATTGAATATCAGCTTGGATGTTGTTCTTCATCTGCACCAAAATGTTCGTAAATTAAACACCAAGTGAAGAAAGAATAGCAATTATATGAAATGTTCCATTGGTACACACTATTTTGTCTTGTTTTATCATACAGTATATATATTGTGGATAATTAATAACAAAATTGTTATAATTTTAGATAAGCAGAGCATTGGTTGGAGAAAGAGAACTTTTACTTAGGAAGCTGCCTAAGTTTATTTATGATGAAGATAAAGATCTTGAGGTATCTTTTTGCCTTAATCATCCAGTTAGTCATATTTCATAATTCATAAGTCAATTGGGGAGGAAATACTGAAATATTTTATTTATTTATGAATTAATATGCAGAAAACAAGGAATATTTTGATGGAGAAAATAATACAATTGAACAATGAGCTTGAAAAGGTCACTGCCAAGCTTCAAGAATCTGAGTATATCTAAATTGGAATTTATGTTTCTGAACATAATTGATATTGTTATTAAATAGAGAATTAATGGATAGTATTGCAGAGAATTAATAGAGAATTCTTAGTTGATTTATGAATTATGGAGGTTGGATGTTTGTTTTTGGATCAATTTGGGATGATCTTATTTTGGAATTTTGCTAGAATGGGTAAATATGATCTGTGATAAGTATTTGCTGATTTTAGTTCTCTGAATTTCTTGTTCACTTGTCAATGACGCATAATCTAGTCTGGAGGGTGCATTGCATGTGAAACAAGATGTTATGAGTTCAAGTCTAAGTGACACATTTTTTTGCTTATTAAAATAGAGACATGGTATTGCATGATAGGGGTTTTCTGTTCCGCGACCTTTTTTTTTCCGCGATAAAACAATATATAGAGATAAAAACAGTAGATCATATTCATTTTTTGCAAAGTATTATACGTAAATAGTGAAAAATAATGTACATAAAAAATAGTATATATGTAAAAATAGTGAAAATAATATATATAAAAAATAGTATAGTAAAAAGCAGAAAAACAATAAAGCTTGTCGCGCTTTCAGATTTTCATTAAAATATATAACAATTGTTTCCTTTCAAAAAAAGTAAAGTTCATTTCCCTTAGATATGTAAAGCCCAATTGACAGCTCAATACATTCCATTCTGCTTTTAATTTTCGAAACCTCATATTTATCATGTCATGGCAATAAAGTTGAAATTACAATTTCTCAATTCGTAATGCATTCTAGTCTGCTTTCATATTCAAAACCTCATATTTATCATGCGATATCAATAAAGTTTTTTTTTTGAAAGGTGATGTCAATAAAGTTTGAAATTACGATTTCATATTTATTAATTGCTGTCAATAAGACAACTTATTGATAACTAATTTATAGGACTACGATAGTGACTTAATTTGCACAAAACATAATTGAAAAGGTATTTTTTTAACAAGCCCATAGTCACATTTGATATGATATGTAATTCAGTCTGATTATGACGAAGAAGAAGAAAGGGATCAAACGGTCTATGGGCCTCAACTGTCATTTCAAGAGTTTGAATATTAGGGTTGTAGAATAATATGTAACATTGTTGCGTAATTCTTTGTGTATTTCTGTTATAGTGATTTGTATGTATTAAAGACAGCATATGTACTAATGACAGAATAGATGATGAGGTGGCTAGGTAGTTAGATGAGGTGGTATATAAAATATGTACTAATGACAGAATTAGATGATGAGATGGCTAGGTAATTAGATGAGGTGGCAGTAGATTTAGGCTATAAGTAACATGTTAAGAATACATTGTAAAAATACAAGAAAAAATACATAATTTCGATTTCTCTTTTCTTTCATGGCATCAGAACAAAATGAGCAAGCGCTCTATCTGATCTTCTTCTTCTTCCTTTTCTTCCACTAAATTCGTAAAATGGCAGGCGAATCCTCCACAAAAATCCCAATTTCTGATTTCTCACGAGAAAACTCAAACATCATCCAATTCAATCAAATTCTTCCCATTAAACTCAATGACTCAAATTTCCTGATCTGGAAAACTCAAGTTGTACCAATTATCGAAGGGTACAATTTGAGAAACCACCTTGATGCTTTTAATCCACCACCAAAAACCATCGTATAAAAAAGATGAGCAGCTCAAAGAACCTGAGATTTATGAGCTGAATCCAGAGTTTATGGTTTTGGTCATGCCAAGATAAGCTAATAATGGGATGGTTAATTTCATCAAGGTCTGAGAACATTGTTTCTCAGATAGTCGAGTGCACATCCGCGTATGAAATCTGGATGTCTCTTTATAAGAGGTACGCCTCTAAAACGCTTGCTAGATCCATGGATCTACAACGTAAACTTCAATCTACCCGCAAAGGAGTTTCCTCCATTACTGAGTATCTCGATAAGATCAAGGGTTATGCAGATCAACTGGCCTCAATTGGGGATCCGGTTGGAGAGCGACAGCTCATGATCTATACTCTAGATGGCTTGGGACCAGAATACAATGCTGTTGTCGGCTCAATCTCTAAACCAAACCAATTTGTCAGCTGCCGCTCAAACAAATATAAATCCACACGCAAATGGCCTCTTCCGGCCCAAACAAAAATAATTACCGACCTAATCAACCAAACCCAAATCCAAATTCAAACGCAGCCCAACAAAATTACTTCAATCAAAATAATTTCCGCCCAAACTTCCATGGAAAAGGGCGGTCCTTTGGAAGAGGAAGAGGAGGTCGCCATGGTTTGACCACTCAATATCAGATCTGCCTGAAACCCGGTCACTCAGCAAACCGATACTTCTATCGGTATGATCAGGGTTTCCAAATTACACCTCGTCCCCCTGCTGCCTATTACACAGCTAATATCCATCCTCGTCAATACATTCAGATGTCACCACAACCTCAAGCTCATACCATCATCTCTAAACCTCATGAGTAGTTTATGGACTTTGGATCAACTCACCACCTTACACCTAACCTGAACAATCTCAACTCTCACACACCTTACCTTGGTGATTCTCGCGTCTTGGTTGGCAATGGAGCCGGTCTTCCTATCCAGAATTTGGGTTCTTCCTCTCTCAAAACTCCTTATAAAATTCTTAATTTATCTTCTGTTTTGCATGTTCCTTCAATTACAAAAAGCCTGTTGAGTATATCTAAATTCACTAATGATAATCAAGTATTTATGGAATTTCATTCTTCTTTTTGTCTTATCAAGGATTCGAGAACCGACACAACCCTCCTCACAGCTGCGGTTAAGCATGGTCTCTACAGTCTTCCTTCCTCTTCATTCCATTGTGCAAATCCATCTTCAGTTTCCAGTTTTTCTGTAGCTGTTTCGCTAGATCTCTGGCACCAAAGATTGTGTCATGCCTCTTCAAAAGTCATCTCACATCTTGGACGAATGAATAAAATTAAGTTAGGTTCTCATAAATTTTCCTTTTGTTCTGCTTGCTGTAATGGGGAATCTCATCGAATTCCCTTTGTTTTGAATAATGTAGTGAGTAAAGGACCCTTAGATCTAGTTCATACTGATCTTTGGGGGCCATCCAATATAATGTCTTCTCAAGATTTTAAGTACTATGTTCACTTTATTGATGATTTCTCTTGATTTTCTTGGATTTTTTTCTTACACTCAAAATCAGATGTTGCTTCGGTATTTCTTAACTTTAAGCTAATGGTTGAAAATCAGTTTTCTACAACTATTAAATAAATTGTCTGATGGTGGATCTGAATTTCACTTTCTTAAGAACTTTCCTCAAATCATTCATCGCAAATCTTGCCCATATACTCCAGATCAGAATGGTATAGCTAAGCGCAATCATAGACATGTTTGTAGAACTCAGCTTGTCAGCGATGTCTCATGCTTCTATTCCCATTCATTATTGGCCAGAGATCTTCAATAGTCTAGTGTTCATAATCAATCGTTTGCCTTCATCCTCATCTCCTTATCAATCACCATTTCAAAAACTCTTTCACAAAAGTCCTGATTACTCTTTCTTCAAAGTCTTAGACTGTGAATGCTTTCCTCTTTTGCGCTTCTACAATAGTCACAAACTTCTTCCTAGATCCAAACCGTGTATATTCATCGGATACAATAGCTCTCACAAAGGGTACATGTGATTAGATTTAGAGTCTGACATGATTTTCATTAGCAGGCATGTTATCTTTAATGAGTCCAAATTACCTTTTCAATCTCAACAGTTATCATCTTCCTCCAGCTCTTCTGAGTCCACATTCCCAATTCATTCTCTTTCTGTAATATCACACTCACCTGCTCCAATAAATTATTTTTATCTCTAGAACATGCTTCATTACCAACTGAACAAGTGAATCAACCACTACTATAAAAGAGGCCTTTAGTAATGGTTCTGAAATCAATTCTATGTCGGTTTTGAACCGTTACCTATGACAATGTTACTAAATATATTAAACAATCGTTATTAAATCTGTGTTGCTAAAACTTATCTTTCGTATCAATTCTAAAAAAATAACCGATATAAAACGCAAATATCAGCAAGGGTTTCTTGCAAATCACCGTTACAAATTAAATACCTTTAGTATCGGTTCTAAAAAATAACCGATATAAAACGCACAAAATCAGCAACGGTTCCTTCAAACAACCGTTACAGAATAAACACTTTTCGTATCGGTTCTCAAGAAATAACCGATACAAAATAGTAACGGTTCCTTCTAAAGAACCGTTACAGATTCACAATCATTAGTATCGGTTCTTCCCAAATAACCGTTATTAAACTTAAATTAGTCGCAACGGTTTTTCACAAAGAACCGTTACAGATAAACTTAAGACATCGGTTTTTTGTAAGAACCGTTGCTAATTTTTAAAACGGGAAAATATTTTTTAATTGTAATATTGTTCTTAGTATCGGTTTTCTCGTTAATAACCGTTACTAATCGTATATAATTTTTTTTTTATGCAACCGATTTCTCCGGCTAGCCCACATTGCTAGCCATAAACCCTAAACAAGCACACAAATTAAAATTCACCGAAATTATATATATTATTATTCACAAAAATTTGTTCATACAAGAATCAAATATTTTCACAAATAAATTCGACAACCCTATCCTTCATTTCCTCGATATCCCGCTCGGGATACGTTTCGGTCCGATCGATCGTACAAAAGAAAATGAAAATTTGTAAGAAGTTGAACAAATCTAAAATGGAAAGAAAAATATGAATGAATTTATAAATATTTTTTTCATACCTTTGGAAGAGTAGGGCCCGATTGGCCGTGAATTGTTATTATGTCCCACATTGTCCTCATGACATAATAACCGCATTCGCTTCCCCCTGGTTGTTGTGGGCCCTACAATTTAAAAATTAAACAAATGATTAGTT
>JAJHPC010000017.1:157301-174801 GCA_024447665.1 Juncus inflexus
ATGCGTCCTTCGATACGCGAAAGTACCCAAAGGACAAGTAAATATTATTTTCTGCTGGTCGGCGGGATAAATCACAATTTAAAAGTAACATGAGTACCCATCGAGAAAATAATAATAAGGTCAACCTGCTAGTCGCTCAAATATTTGGTCCATGAAAGGGAGAGGGAAATGGTCCTTCTTTTTCACCGCGTTGCGATAGTCAATGCAAACTCGCCACCCATTTTGTCCCATGTAGGCACCTTTTCTCCTTCCGAGTGTTCCACAATCGTAATCCCTGTTTTCTCGAGGACTGTAATGTGTATTTTTATACACATTTTTAGGGTTTAAATCATCACAAATTCAATCAAATTTCACATAAAACGTATGAAAAAGACTCATAACTCATAAAACAGAATTTGAAACCTCTTAATACATTTTTGTGCTATTTTACAGGCGAAAAGGCCATAAAATGAAGAATTGGACAAAAACGTAAATAATGGGCCAATGATGGCCAAATTCTCCCTAAAAACGCTCACATTTCCCATACATATAATTTCCTAACCCTAAACGATGGAAAACGTTGTTGGAAAAGAGCAAACATTGGAACGAGTAAGAAACGACCACAAAACGTTATGAAAACATCCACTGTCTCATGACGTTCTTCAGCCAAACCCGATACGTGAACCGACCACGTTCGGTCCCAAAACAGAAGAAACGTCCACGTTTTTTATGACGTTTCGTATCGGAATGTGACGTTTCGTATCGGAATGTGACGTTCCGATCAAATGGATCCTAACCATCGTTTTACACCTCAACATAAACCTAGCAGCAAAAGAACAGAGAAAAATGACGCATCAAAATTCTGGTCAACCGTCGCAGTCAAAGTCAACTCTTTCTCTCTCAAAGCGCTGATTTTCCGAAATGCTCGGAATTGAACAAACTCACCACCATTTGATTCTTCTTGACAAGACAAGCACAACCGTATGATTAGTCACCGCTGGAACGGCCGGAGCTGGCCGGAAAACGCGAAAAACCTCCTGTCAGCCATGAAAATAGACCGTTTGAGCTGAAGAATTCTCGAGCTTGCCATTCCCTCCACAGACCTTTAATTGACAAAATTCCAACACCATTCTCTTCTTCTTGATCCCCTCTTTCCAACCATATAAATAACTCATAAAATGATAAAGAATTGAGTGAGATAATCGAGTTTGAAGTAAGTGTTCGATGAAATTCAAATCTGTTTTTTTTTGCTGAAATTACTCAATTCGAGCTGAAACTTCTCAAGTCCAAATCTCACTCCACAGACCTCCGTTTCATTCGAAACCAATTCCATTCTCTTCTTCTCTCTTTCCTCTTTCCATGGATATCAAGAACACAGAAAACTATGAAGAAATGAGTGAGATATTTGCGTTTGAAATAATGCCGATAAACCATTCGACGAAATTCCAGCTTTAACGGTCAAATTTTATTCAAATCGAATTGGTTCGAATTTCTCAAACAAGGTGATATTTTCTTGATTCATAGAGTTTAAGGGAGGTGGTTTAATGATATGTGAGGTCTTAATTGGGTCTAAAAACCATTTGAAACACGAGTTTGAATCATGACTTGGTTATTTTCGTGCTTTTCATAACCATGATGGTTAATGACGAAATTTGATGGTAATAAAGGAAATGAGAAGTTGTAATTCAACAAAATGATACTTTGTGGAGTTTAGAAGGATGCCTAGTTGATCTTTCGAGATACTGTTGAGTGAATTTCGAGTTCAAGCTCAAAATGTCAAACATGGCTGAGCTGTACCATTAATGGAGGTGAAGGGGTTTTTCGATCATAACTTGAGCGTTATTTCACCATTTTGCGGCATTCAAAGTTCTGCGGATTCGTACGGAAGTAGGGAACAATTCAAGATCAACAGAAAGTGTTGAAATGTGGAAGAATTAAGGAGAACGAGTTGGTTTTTTTGAGGTCGGGAACTCGGCCGAAAAAAAAAAAAAAAAAAAATAAATATTTCGAAACTTTCCGCCAAAACGAAGAGAACAATGACTCATCACACGGAACAACTCGCGACGTATCAACCTCCGCCATCTTGCCACAGCAAACCAAACGGAACTGGGACCACCTTCGGTCTCACGATGTCGCGATTCAAACTCGGATCGCATCCGAGTTTTTCAATATTCCCATGAAAAAACAGAGCAAAATTCAACCGCGAAATACTCATCCAATTCTCAATCATTTTCAACGAAATTTCTTCCATACCCTCGCACAACCCCCTGATCCGCCTGAGCCAATCATAAGTCTCGGTTTGTCCCCTACTCTCCTCTCCATTCAAAACAGGCCATTGGACTCTCAAGTCCATTTCAGCCTATAAAATACCGCTCAAGCCTCTTCATTGGAGACACCACTCTTCAATAATCTTCTCTAACCTCTAGAATCTCCATTAATGAGTTTTAAGCCTTCTTGAGCTCTATTTTTCGTTTTTGAGTGAAATTGCGCAATTTGGGGCTGATTTGGGGAAAATTCGAATCGGTTGATTCTAGCTTGAATCGAGCGGCAATTGGAGCTTCAAATCGACTCAAGGAAGCTACTGGCTGGTCTTCCAACTCTCGGTTTATTTTAATTCTCTTTTAATTAGTCGATTTGAATTTTAGATCACAAGAACCCAATTTTGTAATAATCATGATGAAATCTTGTTCAATTCTTGTTCTTGTGATTATGAGTGAGTAAATCTAGATAGGGAAAGAAATTTGTGGTTTGTATGCATGAAATCTTGCTTTAATTTCGTGTAATTTTCTTGAATTTGAATGAATAGTCATGAACACACACAATTTTGAATAAATTGGGGAAAAGTGCTTAGCTTGGTATTTTTTGTCAATTGACCTATTAAATTTGATGTTTATTGACTTGTTAATCGTCCGGAATATTTAGCTTAGTATTTTGTGTGATTAATTTGGAGTTGTGATTGATTGAATTGAAGTTTTGTTTAAAATGGCTGTTTTGAATTAAAATAGCAATTGAATCAATTTCTTGAGTGGATCTTAGCTTAGATCGCTCAAATCTATCATTTAAATCTGAAAAGTTATACCCTAAGTGATTAATGATTGTTACACATCACAAATTTCCTTCAAACCCCTATTTTTAAACCAAAAATCAAACCCTAATCCAGTTTCGGTTTCTTTGCTTTGTTGCTTTTCTGTTTTTCGGTGTTTTTACCTTAATTTCGTGTCTAATTCCGATCTGAAAATTACGGAAATATTTTTAAAATTCAGTTCTCATTTAGTAGATAATTTTCAAAACAAATTTTGCCCAATTCCGATTTGTAATCTGTGAGATATCAATTTTCTAATTTTGTAATATTTCTGTTTTTAAACTTTCTGTCCAGATTTACTGTTTCTTTTCTTCTGAATTTTAAAAAATATATAAATAAATACTAAAAATACAAAAATAGTCCTACTGGAAGTATTTTGAAGTGTAGAATCCAAATATGAATCCGAGTGTTCCACAATCGTAATCCCTGTTTTCTCGAGGACCACGTGAATAGGTGATACCCATTCAGAGTCGGCCAAGACATATATTATGCCTGCATCAAGGAGCTTAAGCAACTCCTTCTTAACCACCTCCATCATCACAGGGTTCAATCACCTTTGAGCTTCTCTTGAGGGCTTGGCTCCTTCCTCAAGGGCGATCTTGTGCATAAATGTCACAGGACAAATACTTGGCATGTCGGCCAATGTCCATCCTATTATATTCTTATGTTGTATCAACGTGTCCACAGACGCCATTCCCGATCGGATGTAAGGTTGGAGGCGATGATGATAGGTAAGGTTTCATCTGGCCCGAGATATCTGTATTTGAGATGGCTAGGAATCGGTTTGAGCTTGAGTATCGGTGGTTTCTCGATGGATGGCGGCGTCTGCTCTCCCGAGATCTTGACTCCATCATCATCGGTCCCGAAAAAAAAAAAATTCCTCTATCCTGCATTTTCAGAGTTAGGCAAGTTTATATTTTCAACTTCTTATATTAATGTGTCACTTTTATTGCCTAATAAATTATCGTTCTTTTGGGTTTCTAATGTGTTCACATTTTTTAGTTCATCCCAAAACTCATCAAAAGAATTATTTAAAGAATTTAGAGAATGAGAAGACTCCCCTATTAGATGTTCATCGACGAGCTCATCAATCTCATCAATGATGGAAATGCTCGACACATTGTGGTCATTAGGAAATTTTATCGCGTCGAATATGTTGAAGGAGATCTTCTCGTTGTTGAACTCCATCGACAAGGTACCCGAATGGCGCGCGATTCGAGTTTTCTCTGTCCCCGAGAAATGGTCTTCCCAAGAGAATGGAAGAAGAATCCACCGTGCTTCCCATTTCGATGATGTAAAAATCGGCTAGGAAAACTAGGTCATTTATCCTGACCAACACATCTTCTACAATGCCTAGAGGTCGAATTGTAGAGCGGTCCGCAAGGGTCACCACAACTCGAGTATTCTTCGAGCTACCAAGGTTAAGGGTTTCGTAAACGGACTCGAGTATTACATTTATCGCAGCCCCTAAGTCAAACATGCAACTTGTGAATTTGTAATGCCTAATTGTGCAGGGAATGGTGAAGATTCCAGGATCTTTTTTTTTGGGGGGAAGTCTCGGTGTCTAGTCTCAAAATGGCCGAGAGGTTTACTTTCTCATCCCATTTTAACCTTCTTTTATTTGTGCACAAGTCTTTCAAGAACTTGGCAATGTTGGAAAATTTTTTGATGGCGTCAACGATGAGAATGTTCACCTCCACCTTTTTGACAATCGCAAGCATGTCCTTTTCGGCCTCTCCCTTTTTGTTCACTGCCAAACGGGACGGGAATGGTGCCTTTGGCACCTAATCTCTCTCTTTATGTTGTCTTTTTTTCCTTCTCTTTACCCTCTTTTTCTTTTTCTTTTTCATGTATATTTACATTTATATTTTCATTTTCATTCGCAATTACATTTTCATCCTCTAACCCTCTCTCACAACAATCTTTTTTTCTCTCTCGAAAACTCAACTTCTTTCCGGCTTCTCAAATGAATTGCGACAATGGGTTTGGTATCAGGTCCCCTTCTTTGAGATTGGAGCTTGTTATCCACCTGTCCCTTCAGGATTTTCACCTCATCCACCATTTGTCTCATTTGTGTTTTCATGTGTTGAACTTGTCGACTCGTTGTCGCTTGTCCTTGGCTATGGGAACTCATCGCATTCTCCATCGACCCCAATTTTGTTGTAAAGGCTGAAAATCCATTCGAAATGAAAGCCATCATTTTGTCAAATTTCTCGTCGAAAGAGGGAGGTCGAGTGGTTCATGAAGAAGGTTGAGGTGGTTGTTGTTGTTGCGCGTTGGGGTGAGTATAGAGTCCTTGCCTTTGGGGTAACAGTTGAGGAATTTGTTGTTGATTATCCTCCATTCTCCAATAAAGGTTTGGGTGTTTTCTTCCAGGGTAGTAAGAATATTGAGGCTTTTGGTACTCATAACCCCCCTTGGTTTCCCCCATAACTCCCCATTGCATTCACATCTTGTTGAAGAGTTTCGCATTCATTGGTTAAATACAATGTAGTCCCACAAAACTCACACTTCTTTGAAAGGTTCTTTTACAACTTTTATAACTTGAGAAGATGAAGATGATGATGAATCTAAGTTATTAGATGGATAAAAAAATCCTGATGATGAAGATCGGATGTAGGGATTGATCGAAAGATCTTGAACTTGTTCTTGTGGCTCTTCCACTAGTGGTAGCTCCGTCTTTAGATCTTGAGGCCCTGAGAAAGGAGAAGTCTCCACGCTCGGATTTCGTTTTGAAGAGGATGAAGAACTTGTCACACCTCTTCCCTTGTTCTTCTTGATTTCCACAAGCTTCTTGTTAATTTCCGGATTTAGAGGTATTTGAGGTTCGCCTTGCGACCTAGTCCTTCTCATATACCTTCAAAACAAACAAAAACAAAAACACTAGAAGAAATGTGAGATCGTTTGTCAAAAATTTAATGCAAGTCACCTACCCGGCAACGGCGCCATTTGTAAGAAATGTATAAATCGTCTCGTTTGCGATTTACAATCTTAGCAAAGTTATTTATAAGTCCCCTAATTCAATTCAATGTATATGTGATAGGAGAGTTTAGGGTGTCGATCCACATGGAGGTGTGCCTTAAATTTCAACCAATTAATCAAATATTAGTTCTAGTATTTTTAGTTTGAAAGATTTAAGATGAGTTTGTTTTTGGAATAATAAAACAGATTTAAAGAAAGAAATAAGATATTTTTAATTTTTCAAATATTTGATTAAAGTTAGGGACTTGTATGATAATTTTTTGAAGCATATTATCATTAACCATCAAATATTTTAATTTTTAAGATTTGCAAAATAAGTTCAAGTGCTTTAAGCTAAGAACACCCAATTAATGATATAATTTAGATCTAAACATAAATCAACCAATTCAATATTCAAATACTAAATTGAACCAAAACTTCAATTAATTAAACAAACTTAGCCAAGTAATTATTTAATTAATTGATCACAAAATATTTGTAATTCATAGATCTTGATCTTAATAACTTAGCCAAGTATTTTAAATCAAATATTCAAACAATGAATGTTTCATGACAACTTTCACAAATCCCCAAATCAAATCAATTAACTCAAGGTTTCAAACAAACTTAAAGGAATCATCACATCCCTACTAAAACTCTACTCACTCATGTTAATAAACCCATATTTACACAAGATTTAAACATGACACTCATTCAAGAAAAGAAGAAGAAATAAGGGAAAAAAACTTAAGAGAATAAAATCAAACCCTAAAGTGAAGTGTCGAGCTAGAGCCCCTCCTTCTTGATTGATATCACCTCCCTTTCAGTCTTTTCTCAAGCTAGAACAAGCGTCCTTCTCCTTGTAAAAATTCAACCTCACTTTCTACCCTTCAAAATTAGGGTTTTGAGCTTAGGTTATTAATGGTGGAAGAAGAAGAAGAAGAAGAAGAAGAAGAATGTGGATGGTGTAGAAATGGTGTGTAAGAATGGATGTGGTAATGAATCCTTTTGAGAGAGAAATAGTGGTCATTTTATGGAGAGATTTGACTTAGTAAAGATTTAAATAGGGTTGTGGGACTAAAAATTGAGCTTGATTTATTTTTTTCTTTGGGTAGTAATTAGGGTGTTATTTAACATTTTTCCCTTCATTTTTTAATTCAAAATCTGTTTGAATCAAGTCTTGCTGCAATTTCCTAGGTCATTTATCAATCTCCTTCTAAGCACCAGAACGCACACGTGTGGCTCTCTGATTATCCCACACTAAATCCTCAAATCTAAAATCAACAAATCAGAACTTGCCACGTTTCACTGGCAGAGAATCTTAAGAAATGTGTCGCCACGTGTCAGCTTGCGATTGGGGAACCTTTCTTTCCTCGTATTGACCTTGTACTGACCCATCAGAATAACATAGAAAATATATGGTATGCGTCATTAGTGATTCTCATATAAATAGTGCACTTGTTCTTACGACATGAGATCACCTTGAATTCCTGTATGAGGAACTGCATACTTTAATATGATACTACGTCATCCGTAACGGGATGATCATTAGGGTCATCATTAGGTATGTACTGAATTATGACGAGGACTGTGAGCGACCAAGATGGAATTTGTTCCTCTCGTCAAGAGGGAGATATTTCTGGGCCCCTTGATGAACTAGGACTGAAGGAAATGCATGGCCATGCTCAAAATGGATTAACATGTATTGTTAATATTATTTTGTATTTATTTAGTCCAATTCTCGATCAGGAAAGAGACTTTGATTAAACTCAAGGATAACATACTTCCATACCTTGTGATCAAGACATATATCGTAGAACAAAAGGAATAAGAAAACGTCTACTCAGATAGCTTTATGATCGCCGATCATTTCATTTAACATGGGTAGTCATGACATCAGTCTAGAGGTTACTCATGACTTATGATCTTTAGAAGATCATTTCCAGCATGAAATGGTGACCGTGTAGGTTCCATTTAACGCTGGCAACGTTCGTCTAAAGATAGTAAGTCATGAGTAACATCTAGACTGATGTCATGACAACTCATGTTAAATGAAATGATCAGTGATCGTAAGCCTATCTTAATAGACGTTTGCTTATTCATTTTGTTCTACAATATATGTCTTGATCACAAGGCATGGAAGTATGTCATCCTCGAGTTTGATCAAAGTCTCTTTCCTGGTCGAGAATTAGACTGAATAAATACAAAATGATATTAACAACACATGTTAATCCATTTTGAGTATGGCCATGCATTTCCTTCGGTCCTCGTTCATCAGGGGGCCAGAGATATCTCCCTCTTGATAGGAGGAACAAATCCCATCTTGGTCGCTCATATTCCTCTGTAAGATGAGTGCCCTAAGCCAAATGTATTTGTACTAGGAAATGGATTATGTATTAAGACATTATTATTTATTCAATACAGGTTGTTTCTTATATATCTGTGTGTATGGGTTGTGAATGTAAATCTTATATCAACCAAGAATGACACTTCGCGTTCACATCATCAGAATTCGTGATTCTGATAGTAGAATTGTGAACCAACGAATGACATTATAAACTGTCCTTAGTGATATGTAGGATGTTTATAGAGATAGACATACTTCAGGTAAGAAGCTACATATCCACACTAGTATATTGCTGGCTGAATGATCATGTTTTGCTAATCATGGACATAGATATGCCAAGTATGGAATATAGTCTGGACATAGATCATGTTTTGCTAATCGTTAGAGAACATGTACTGGACATAGATCATGTTTTGCTAATCGTTAGAGAACATATACTGGACTGACCACACTATGAGAATATGCATGGTATATGTCATTAGTGATTCTCATATGAATAGTGTGCTTGTTCCTACGACTTCGAGGTCACCATGAATTCATGTATATGGAACTGCATACTTTAATACGATCCTACGTCATCCGTAATGGGATGATCATTAGGGTAATCATTAGGTATGCACTGAATCATGACGAGGAACGTGAGTGACCAAGATGGGATTTGTTCCTCTCATCATGAGGGAGATATCTTTAGGCTCCCTGATGAACTAGGACTGAAGGAAATGCATGGCCATGCTCAAAATGGATTAACATGTGTTGTTAATATCATTTTGTATTTACTCAGTCTAATTCTCGATCAGGAAAGAGTCTTTGATCAAACTCAAGGATGACATATTATCGTGCCTTGTGATCAAGAAGTATATCGTATAACAGAAGGAATAAGCAAATATCTATTCGGATAGGTTTATGATCGCCGATTATTTCATTTAATATGTGTAGTCATGACATCGCCCTAGAGGTTACTCATGACTTACGATCTTTAGAAGATCGTTGCCGCATTAAATGGAACCTACACAGTCACACAATGAACTCCATTCGTACGGGATGAATATGCCTCAGAATAGTTATACATATGATGTATAAATTGGTGAACGAAATAATCAATTATTGGATAATTGATTGAACAAAACAGTACCATTCCGTTGGCAACGGAATTATTCCATTCCCAACGGAATAGACATGGAAACTGTAATAACCTTAGCTGCCAAGTATTCCGTTATGGAAATACCTATTTTGTTGGGAACATAATAGGAGCAGATCAGGGTTTTTAGTTATGGTAACTGAGCAATCGTTCGCCTCTCTCTCTAACGGAATAGACATGAAAACTGTAATAACCTTAGTTGCCAAGTATTCTGTTATGGAAATACCTATTCCGTTGGCAACGGAATAGGCGCAGATTAGGATTTTTAGTTATGGTAAATGAGCAATCGTTCGCCTCTTTCTCTAGTATAAATAGAAAGGCAAGAGTCTCTCTATTCTATACACAATTAAGAAGCCTTAGAGGCCATCTATTACACAGAAAAGAGAGAGAAAGTTTTGAGAGATTTTCGGAAAATATTTCCGGACTTGTCTAGCCAAGTCCGATTATTCCATACGTCTGAAGTTCACGTGGATATGAGTAGAGGTTCTCCATCTTGAGAACTTGCGAGCGATCGATCTTCATCCCTAGGAGAAGCAAGGAGGTAGCGAGTCGAGCTTCAGGAAGGAGAAGGTTGCAAGTCAGAAAAGTTCAGATCTACATCCGTTTTTCGTCTTGCGGATCAGGAAGATCCGAGATATAACTTTTAATAGTTAGTCTCGTACTTTTATTCCCTTAACGTGGATCCTAGGGCGGGTTAAATCCATAGGTTCCGCTGCGCATGTAACGTACATGGCTATGGATTTCCCAACATTCTCGTCCTGATTCAATGCATACCTAATGATGATCTTAATGATCATCCTGTTACGGATGACGTAGGATCATATTAAAGTATGCGCTCCTCATACGTAAATCCATGGAGAACTCAGAGTCGTAGGAACAAGCACACTATTCATATGAGAATCAATAATGACATGTACTATACATATTCTCACAAGGTGGTCAATCTAGTACATGTTCTCTAACACGTACCTATATTCCGTACTTGACATCCATGTCCGTGATCATCGAATATAATCATCCAAGTATGCGAATATATTAGTGTGGATATGTAGCTTTTTACCTCAAGTATATTTATCTCTGTAAACATTCTACATATCACTAGGGACGGTTTAGAATGTCATTCGTTGGTTCGCAGTTTTACTATTAGAATCAAGTATTCTGATGATGTGAACTTGAAGTGTCATTCATGATCAATCTAATATATGTAAATATATTAGTCACCCATACACTCATTCATATATGAACTGAATTAACGTGTTTCTCATAATCTAATCTTTAGTCCAACACTTTGATCTAGGGCATAATTTCTTCAACAATCATAACACAAGATGAACCAGTTCATATAAGTTAAAATTGGATCATGTTTTTGAAAAAAAGTTGAATCAGTGTTTCAATTTGCTCCTGCTTTTAGCAATCTGTACAGTGAATAATAAAGAAATGAATGTTTGTGTTCAAATTTAATGAAATTTTTGAAAGTTAGCTTGATTGAAGTCTCCAGTTATAATTTTGCCTCGAAAGAACATTAGAATCATCGGGAACTAGTGGCCGCGGTTGTCTTCCTAGAGGCGATGATTGCCTCGTCATGCGAGCTCAACTTTGCTGGAGACTGATTTGGCGATCTTAGCATGACGGAGTCTTTGAGACTTGTTATTGTCGTCGCAAAGAAGATTTTGGAATCGACGAATATTCTAGAAGAGGTGCTCTTAGTGGAGAAGGAACTTCTAATCACGACGAAACTATTGGTTATACTTCATAAAATTAACCAAATAATTAAATAAATTATAAATTAAATGATAAATAAAATATATAAAATTAAAACAAGTCTAGTGTAGCCGTGCGATTGTGTCGCGACTGCCCAAAATGTAGATTACGCCCTCTTGTGTGGGGAATGTTGTTGATCCCACCTCCAAAGTTCTACACCTAAGCTAATTCTCAAATTCTGCTCCGGTAGTACAGTCGCAGAACGGAAAGCTTTCATGTCGAAAGAGATGAAGCCATAGCACTCAATTTCTCAACCAAGTATAAAATTGGAAGATAAAAATTGAGACTACAGAGAAGGAGGGAAACTCTATCATTAGAGAGAAGAAGAGACTTGGTCATGGAGGTTTTATTTCCTCATTATAGCATTCTAACCACCATACTAAATGAATGAAATTGTTAAATATTATTATTAAAATAAAGTTTTAAAATTTATGTATTATATTAAAATAATACAATAATCCCCCCTCAAATTTTAAAACTTCAATTGAATATGCATCTCTTACTTCCAATACTTAGTATCTATTATGCATAAGTGTGAGTTGACGTTGTATTGAACTATTACATAGTATAAGTCATATAGGACCGAGAATTACATTGTAAACTATAATTTTTGAACCAGAAATTCTTTTACCGATCATCTACAATCACACACATAGTAGAAAAAATCTTTTGGCGGTTTTGCGGGTGTGTGATATTTATGGCCATGCATTAACCTTGATTATCATAAGAATATGTAAGAATTCATCCTTTTCTTATAGTTGCGGGCCACGACGATTCTCACTTAGGTAATTCCTCAAAGGGTATAAAGTGTGGAAATATACCCGCAAATATTAATTTAATTATGTAATTTATTTAATTTATTAATTTCAATATTTGAAAAGTAAATCTCGGAATTATTGAGAATAAATGTTCAACCTAACCATCACATTAAAGCACTTTACCATTGGGATGAGCATAGACAAGTCAATATCTAAAATTAGTGCTTCAAAATGTCAAATCAGCAGTTTTGTTTAACCTTTGAACAATTTGTCCCGTCCAAAGAGCCACAATGGTAGGGAGACCCACCGGTGGTGATGAATATATGGCCTAAATGCTCCATCCCTCTCGATGAGATAGATTCTGAAAGATCTTTTATTTAATGATTGGCATATTTATAGGATGAAAATATAGATTTGGTTAATATATAAATTTTAAATATAAAATAAGCATAACTAGAGCTGGAAAACATGACCCGAACCCGAAAGACCCGTCCGACCTGCCCGAAGCCCGAACTCCGAATCCGAAATAATTGTTGTTTGATGATCACTCTAACCCGACCCGACATAAAACCCGACTTGTCCGAACTCGATATAACACATGACCCGAGAAAATTTGAGACCTGATAAGCCAAGATCTGAACTGACCCGAACCCATATTGATTCTAGGTTTAAACTAATCCGAAACCCGAATATATCCCAAATAATAATTTAATCGAACAAGGACTTTGAAATCAATGTAAATATTATTTTCTTAGTCCTTCTTGCCTATTTTTTGTATTTTACTTTTTTATTTTAAAAAATCGGTTAAATGAATCAAGAGATCATTATTTGCAATAAATGTTGACTCATGTCAAACATTAGGCACATTAAAATATTCCTAAACAAAATAAGCTTAATAAAGAATTTCATCAATCTTCAGTCATATTACTACTAAGATTACCAATAACAAACAAAAAATATCTCATAACATAAATTTAATTAAGTTCAATAACATATCATTGGCCTAATAATAAAAAATAATAGTTCGAATTTCTAAACAACCAAAACAAGCAATATATCTCCTTGATTCTTTCTTTTGTATTTTTTTCTTTTCTGTTCTAATGTCTAGCCTTAAGTTAAGACTCTTAACCATGAATATGGAACCTGAAAATACATTGAACAAAGAGAAAACTTCTAAATATTTTACTAATTCAAGTATTTTTTTTTTAATAAATGAAAACATTATAAATTGATCACTTATAACTTACTGAAAATTATGACATTAGCTAGCATTTGAAGTGGCAGATACCCTTGCTCTCTTTACACCAGTAAAATTGACCTCTTATCCTAAAACATTCATTTTCTTCACCATATCGGCAGTATATTCTAATATTTATAGTCAGTAGTAATAGGAATGGCTAATATATCCCGTGCCATTATCGCTAACTCCGGATAATGTTGTTGGTTTTCTTTCCAATAAGCAAGAATATCAAATCCATTACCATGATTATGCTGATATCTTGGTTCGCTAAGATACAAATCAAGTTGTGATTTATTAGCAAGATTTCCATCATCATAAGAATTGAATTCCAACGTAAAAATATATAATATAATATCAATTTAAAAGAATATACATATAGATTTGAGAAAAAATAAATAAGGTAGAGCATTAAAAGTTTTATCTATCACAAGAAAGAACAAACAATATAAAAATTTAACTCACACTTATGTCATCGTCGAATGAACTTTAAACAACTTGAGGGGCGATTTGGTTGCTCGAGTACTCCTCAAAGAGTTTAAAGAGTTGGCTTCAAACATATTCCCACTTTTGTTCGATGCCTAATTTTTTGTAGCAAAACCTCACAAATTGTAATTTATAGCGTGGATCAAGTACCACAACGAAGGAAAGCAACACATTGTACTCCCAAGTAATCTTCCGGACTCTTGACGGCGTTCAATATATGGAAACGAATCACCATATATTTTTAAACTATAAATTAGCCGTCGGTACTGCTCCCCGAAAATAATTTTATCTCATAAAATGGTTTTAACAAATCAAATATCTTCTCAACCCTACACCACTCTTCACTTGTGAGATAATTGTCATAATTCGCATCGTGCATCGCTAAGTTTGACAATGCACTACGGTAAAGGAGGGCTCTTTCAAGCATTAAATACGTTGAGTTCCATCTAGTAGGGACATCCATCCAGAGACTTTTGGAATTTCTTCCACCACCATAAAGCTCAACACACTCATCAAATTTAATTTTTCTTGATTCTGATCCAGAAATATATTTCACACTCTCTCTGATTTTTAGTACATATTCATCAATTACCTTAATACCCTCTTGAAAAATTAGATTTAGAATATGTGCACAACACTGAATATTTTATTCTCAATACCCCAGTCTCTTAACAAAGTGTGGATATTCTGGTACAACACATTGGCACTATGAGGTGGTGGGACATGACAAAAATTTAGAATTTTACTATTTAGTTTCCAATCATTATCTATAAAATGAACGGTTAGGCAAAGGTACCCTTCGGTTGTACATGAAGTCGACATATCAGTTGTTAAATGGACTCTACCATAAAATTTCTCAAAATAATCCTTAACTTTATCTTTTATTTTATTGTGCAACTTCAAACACTCAATTTTAACTATATTTCTACAAACTGCTCGAGCATTCTCATTCAAATAATAATGAATATCTTGGTTACCTTGATGCTCGGCCCAAGAAAATGAATAACCGTGACGAATGACAGCTAAAGCTAGCTTCTCACGGTAAATTTCCTGACCTATTTTTTTGCAGCTTGTTGCGCTTTTATTACAATCCGCTGGACGTCTAGAGCACCAATCTAGGTGTCGCTGCAAAATAGACGTACCCAGTTTTAAGTCAGACAAGTAAACCAGTAAGCAATTGTAAGTAATATTATTAATATCAAACAAATAAACTAACATAAAAATAAGGCATCTGATTTGGAAAAAAAATTAACATAATATTAAAAATTACCCTTCCACAATGAATGCATTTTGCTCTTTCCCTATTATCGTCAAAATTATGACCTTCAATAATATCAAAGTCTTCCCAAACAAGAGATGTTTTCCTTCTCTTTTTTGTAGCGTCTTTTGAATCAACAATCTGCTCAACAGTCCGCTCAACATCATTAGAAGCTTCATCATGAGACCCCATTCCTGTCAAACCATAAGAAAATAAATTAAATATTAAGGTCGCCTTTGGCACTATTATTGTGATGAAAGTACAACAATACTGATATATTCATATTTCATAGCATATAACTTTATTTCTAAAACACCATACGTCATAAACTGTGAAATAAAATCATATAAGATAGACATATTTTATTGGCCAAGATAGTAGACATGAATTCATCAAACCAGTGAAAATATCATTGTCATTACTTCAGACAAACAAGTCAAATTTAATATAGTTTATTATAAAATATGATTGAAAGTACATAGTATTATATATCTAATACCTTATTGGCAGAGAGGAAAACTACCAAGAGCTAAGGAGGAGATTCAAGATATTGACCTGCAAAATAATAGTATACGGTTTGATAAGCATTGACAAGAGGAGACTGTGGCGTTAATCATAGGAAAATAGAACGTATATTGAAGAAAATTAGTATTTTAAAGAATAAAAATACCTAAATTTTATGGTTATGGCCAATGATGTAGATGGTTTATTCTTAATAGCATAATTGCTCAAATATACATATATAAAGGAGAAAAAGGCGCCAATGAAATATGCAAGAAGAAAAAGGCGCCAATGAAATATGTAAGAGGGAATGTTGTATTGGAAATACCGTAATTTCTAAAAAATAGAATAACTTTCCAATAATAAATTTTATTTACCATATATTCTAAAATTTGTATGACAAGCTTAGGAATGATTTAATGAATGAGATTTTTTTAACTTTCTTAATATTTTGTACGCAAGAGGAAACTGATATTAAATAATGCGGAATATATAATGGTGATTACATATATTAAATAATATTTCGGCCAAATTCAGTTGAGTGAAAATAATATAATAAATATATTTTAATTTATAAAGTCTGTATAATCGATTATGATAAATATTAGATTTTAAACTTTATAATAAACATTCTTTTTTTGAAATGACTAAATGATGAGATTTTTGTGCAACTTTCTCATATTTATAGAGGATTTGATGATATTAGAAAATATTGTCCAGTTAATTCAATCTAGGAATAAACTATTCATTGGCAAGTTATCATTATATTTTTTTACCATCTTTAAACTTTAAGCTGTGCAATGTTGAAAATGGCATGCATCTGATTTTCTTATCACCCTAAAATAAAGTAAAAGTAACACAAATGAACTTATATGGAGCTATATATATATACATATATATATATATGTGTGTGTGTGTGTGTGTGTGTGTCACATATTAGAAAATCCAATATGACGGTGTTGGTCAAAGCATTTTGCTTAAGTTTTTTGTTTTATTTATATAGCCTTTTTTTCTTATTATTAATTCATTTGTATGTAACATATAAATGGGGAAATGTTATATTTAAAGGACCAAAATTAAAATTGTGAAAGACTACTACATAAATTTTAGATTTATAAGGGGGGGGCAAGGCCCCTACTAGCCCCCCTCCGATTCCGCCACTAATGATTTCATAACATAGTATTTTTAATGTATCATAACACTTCTTATTGAATATGCAATATATTATTTTATACCAATTCAATTTATCTACATTTCAAATTGATGTATCATAACTCATAAAAATATAGATTCGGCTACATTTCAAATTGATGTATCGAGCGGGTTGGGCGGGTCTTTCGGGTTCGGGTCATGGTTCAGGTTATGTTGGCAGCTTTAGATTTATGTAGAGGTCGCAACTGGCAAATGGCGAGTCAGTTCAGAATTAGGTTCAGTTATTCGGACTAAACATGTAGAAGTGGCAAACATGTTGCATTCGGGTTTCATGTTGACACAAAATCAGGTCAGTTTTCGGCTTGGGTCTCGAATTTTAGCAGGTTCAAGTCGGATCAGGTTAGGTCAGTTTTATGTTCGGATCATTTCAATTCGGGCTTGGATCTATGTTTGACGGTTTTCGGGTTTAGGTTTTATGCCGGGTCGGGTTAGAGTGGTCATCAAACAACAATCATTTCGGGTTCAGGTTCTTCGGGTCCGGGTCGGGTCGGGTCGGTTCGAGTCATTTGACTTTTTAAAATTTTTCGGATTGGGCACTGGTCAGGCGGATCTTTCGGGTTCGGGTCATGTTTGCCAGCTCTAGGTCCGGGTTTGACGGGTTTCAAAAGTTTGATATTTCTAAAATATCCGGATTGGGTAGTCGGGTCTGTATCGGGTCGGGTATAAGGCGGTTCTTTCGGGTTCTTTTTTCGGGTTATCAGATCCATCAGGTCGGGTTATTTCATGTTCGGTTCAAGTATTTCAGGTATCATATTGATAGTTTGATGGTTGATACACGTT